>JAECUM010006631.1:0-23963 GCA_016617855.1 Megalonaias nervosa
GTGTAATGTTACTTTTAACACCAACACATCATTTCACCTTATAAAAATAACAGTTCTGACAGGCACAATAAAATGTCCAATCACCGCTGTGTAATTGAGCAGATACAATCTGAAAACTCAACATGCGAAATGGAACTTTCAGCACAATCAATGTGATTCAACATGTTAAATTGAAACTCTCGAAATATGACATTAAAATTTCAACAAACGCCGTGTAATTTAGAAGATACAGTCAAAAACTCGACATTGGACATCGAATTTTCAACTAGCGCTGTGTAATTCAACAGATGCAATCTAAATACTCAACGTATGAAATGGAACTTTCAACATAAACTCTTTGAACCAATACGTAAATTAGAAATTCTCAACGTATGACATCGAAATTTCAACCACCGCCGTGTAATTCAAACGACACAATCTAAAACCTCAACATAAAAAATAGAACTTTCAACCACTGCTGTTTAATTCAACAGATACAATTTAAAATCTCGACCTAGAAAATGGAACTTTAAGGACAAGCATTTTTTAAACAACACGTGGAATTGGAATTCTGGACATATGACATTAAAATTTCAACGGTAACGTTCTGACTGGACCAGCTTTTGTCCGCTACTGCGCCTCATACCCAGGCATGTGAAAACCTTTTCCCCTAACTGATTTAGTATGCTTACAACTTCACTCAAGTCCATTTTGGATCGGGCTATAGTACGTGCACAAATACCAACCGTGCACTTTTGAGCCTTTTAAAGATGGTTCTAGATTGCAATACAAACAGTAAGCACAATATACAACAGCCCGCAAAGTTATCGGAAGGTTGTGACAGCGGTTAGAATCTGGCAGAAGCCGCCAAGTCTAACAAGATATTGCCAATGAATGGCTCGAAAATCAGACCATGTTCCTGATTTACCTCGCAGAACCGCACAGAATCCCCCAAGGCGGCAGTGTGATGTTCTGATCATTAATGAGATGGACCAGGTAGATTTATTGTTTCTGACGCACGTTAATGTTGGGCGATACAGGAACCAGACTGTAGTGGATGTCACCTGTCGTTACCTCAGGCCAAGACCGCTGCCATAAAGGAGGTTTCCAAAGTCGCCGACACGTTGGCACGTATATACAATAGGGGGGCCTCAAAAGTTCCTCCAGCTGTTGAAGATTGATACTGACCTTGAGTTTATGGTTCTGTGTCAAGGCTCTTCG
Organism: Megalonaias nervosa; assembly: GCA_016617855.1. Taxonomy (NCBI): domain Eukaryota; kingdom Metazoa; phylum Mollusca; class Bivalvia; order Unionida; family Unionidae; genus Megalonaias; species Megalonaias nervosa. Next base: position 1,201 of record JAECUM010006631.1, read on the forward strand.
CCAAACATGGCGTGCATGTAAGGAGATGCCAGGTCCCCGTCAACTGTGCGCAGCGCAATGTGCAGATGTTCAACCGTACTCTAGCCGAGTGGATGTTGTGGCACCAGAGCGTCCAGGAAACATTGCTCTCGGCTAACGCGAGCAAGCATGAAAAGCGTAGCAGTGAATCAATAAAGGTTTACACCCAGAGCCTAAGCGCATACAAATGCCCGAACAGCTGCAGGTTTTGACCCCTGACTACAACTACAACTGGACTAATTCCTCAGTAGTCGTTCCGACGAAACACGTCACTAACTCGAAACACTAGCTTGCTTGTCCTCTGGGCTCATTCGTTCTCGCTGTTACTATCGTTCCAGCTGCTGGGCTTCTTACAGGTAACCTAACATTGCCATTCCAGTGACCCCTGGCATTGTCCAGGCGATTGAACTGCTGAGTATCTTTGTGATTTTAGATCTAAAATATTTCTGTCGCAGGCGACACAACAGTTATTTTGCCATTACTTGAGGTGGAGCACGTCGTTGACTTTAAGCAGTTCAACGCGGGTTACAGAGTAACTGATGACCTAGCCCCTCTGCTTATATGCAACACAATTCTTTCTGACAATCTGGCAGATTTCTTGCTCGGTAGGCGCATGCTTAACCTCGACCCACAGCCGGTGGTGGAGCGCAGCGTTTGAGCTGAGACAGGTACCCCACGTGGGACAGAGTCGAATATGCGAGATTGGACTATTTAATGTTTTAGTCAGCAATCCATACCTTGCGGTGGTATTTGACGGTGAAACCCTGGGAGCTTTGCACAGTGATGGCATAACCAAAGCGCCAGTCACGGGTTAAAATAACACACTTAGCAGCTGAGACATTTACCTCCACCATGTCTTTTTGCTTCCGAGTGTATGTCCCTGGAACAGTAACAAAGATATTCTGGTGCCAGCTGTCATGTCGTAGTATAGCAAAGGAGTACTGGCGCATCTTAACAGTGCTATCTATGATGCTCGAACAAGAACTGATGGGCAATGTTCAGCACCTAAATACGAGAGACCACGAGTATGTCAATGACATTGCAGCGCTTTTCCATGGAGCACATGCCACGACAGCGGAAAGCGACGAACGCATCTCCTGGCACTGGAGCCTGTCACATTTGAGTATTTTCTACTCATGGGTTTTAAGAGCATCGCCCTTGACATGATAGTAATTCTCCATCTCTTCGCAAAAGTTCTTGCGTTCCGCAGTTGTGTACATCCAGTCATTTGGCGCCTGTTTGGTGATGGACACGGGTCGGCCCTGTTTGCCCGAGCAAATGACCTGTATATCTCACAACTCCAGCCACCTGAGAAAGGCATCGAGGATGGGGAGGTTAACTGTGCAGGTCGTGTCCCAAATTATGACTGGTGGAATAAATTTCTGTTCCATGCGTTCTTTGGTCCACTTTGCGCTTGCGCAGGCAGCGATTCCAATGACGCCAGTGTATCTGGGTGAGAACCAGTTGATATCAGCCTTGGAAAGGCTGAGCGTCGTCATTAGGTCGCTGTTACTATGGGCTATCGAATCTGGCATGTCGCTCTTGCAGTTGGCCCGGTACTGTGACTACAGCGTGCATGTAGGCGGCGCTGTTGATAGGGACCAGGATCTGTTCCTCCTTGACACGCCATTGTCCTTAGTTGCAGAAGCTAATTTGAACGGAAATGTCGAGACAATCGGGCTGCTGTACATGATGCTTGGCTGGGATGCCATCCAACTGGACTAAGTACATAGACCTGACGTAGATGAAATTGGACTGCAGGCTGTCGACTTGCCATCCGTGATGTAGCATAAGCAGTTTTACCTTCCCACGTCCAAAGCTTTCATTGTAGGCGCAGGATGTGGCGCTGCCTTGCCGAAGTCAAAAGGAACCTCGGACTGATCGGGCTTGATGGCGCTTTGGCACCCAATTTCTTCTTTCAACTTTAGTTGGCCTCACTGCACCCGCAGGAACCGCAGCGCTTTTCGGCTTCATGAGTATAGTGGTTGCTCCCAATTAATTCTTTTCGCTGCGTTTACTGCTGTCGATTGTCAAACGTTCGACATCACATGCCTAAATCATATACATACATACAAATCGGTAACCTTTCTCTAAATAAATTGATTGCCTACCAGTTAATTGCGGATAGACTTAGGAACTCGCAGAGCTGAGCATTGTTTCCTTCTGACCTACGCAAACGCAGGGTACTCACCTGGCGTATTTTACCTTGAACGCCACATCTTCTCACCTTGCACATATATAAGCGTCTCGACACCCTCCCTACCCTGGCGATACATATGTACGTTGCAGTACTCTCAGAAGCAGCTCTAGCCGCATTTTTCTTCTACTCTCAAGCGGGTTCCAATAGCACGTTTTTGTTCTGCCTGTGTATTCCAGTATATTTAATGTTTACAATTTGTCATACATTTTGATGAGTACAACCGTTATGTTATGTGCAGTACCTACACAATAGGCCTGCCTGAAAAGCCGTGGGCACGGCTTCATAATGTTAGCGTTACAGCGCTTAATGAAAAACGTCCTTTACTGCGGACTTTCTCAGGTTTAACCAACCAGTCACTTGAACTGGGGTGGGGTCCTCATCATGCGACAGATAATCGTATCCTCTTCGCATCCCCCTCTACCCGAAACTTTACACGACCAATATTAGGCAGGTCCGGGAAAAAACTTGGACAACTCTCTCGCAGCACCAGAGCTTGAACAGTTGTATAATCGTTTGCATTACATCTACTCCCTATAATAAGTCTTAAGGAGCCGTTAACAACCGGGTTGTGGGGCCCCGAGTGGCCAAGTGGTCTAAAGCGCTCTCCGTTACGGATCACTGCCATCTCATCACTGTCTGCGTGGGATCGAGTCTCGGGTTCGGCCAATGTGGGTATGTGAGAAAGCTTGCCAGTAGCTTCTCGTGGGTTGGTGGTTATTTTCGGGGGTTCCCGGGTTCTTCCTGCACCATTTATACTGGCCGCCATGTATAGCCTATATTGTGCTGAAAAATGGCGTTAAACCCTAAAACAACAACAACCCGGTTGGGCCGTACTCTTTGGGTATCTGGAGACAAAAGGCTGCCAGCATTTTAATGGTAAGATATCCGGTTACTCCTGCTCAGAGAGCAAAAACAAAACTTTCGGGGGCTAACTTTACACCAAATGGTGAGGGGCGGATACTTCTGCTCGGAAAGCAAAAGAAACCTTCAGGGACTGACTTTTCACCAAATCCTGAGATGGCAGAATACTCATCAGAAACAAATACCTGGGGACTCTCCTCCCCATCCCAGATATTGAAACCGTTTATGATCATATACCCTGCTGCTGTGTCCTTTAAAGATTTTCAGACATTTTTTTGTAGCTTTATGTAAATTTCTGGCTTTTAATTTTAACATAGGCTTCCTTTTAAAAACCTAAACACCATCGTCTTATTTCAGTTTTGTATCGAAGTTATATATGTTCGGTGATTTGCAAAACTATATTCTGTTATGTTCGCTTGCCTTGTAAATGTACTTATTTAATGGGATTGTTATGAAAAACTTGGTAAAACGCCCTTAGAGCTTTTCTTAAAATGGTGATTATATCATACCAACACTAAATAAATCTTATCATATCGTACCCGATGTGTGTGTGTGTGTGTGTGTGTGTGTGTGTGTGTGTGTTCAAAACCTAGAGAATAGCCCCATACTTGAGGAATTATCGTTTTACTCATATGAGTTTTATATCATTATTGCACTTTTTATACACGTGCTCGTAAGTAAACCATACAGCACTGTATTTGTAACTATAGCTCTGCCAATGGAACTTTAAAGTTTCAAACTGGAAAGCTCACTGAGAACTTCTATTTACCTATTTACTATTTTAGGGTCTGAAATTTTAATATGTTCTGCTGTCAAAAATTAGTCAACGCAAGACATTAAACAAAGAGTGCTCAATTAGTTTTAATATCCTAAACAAAGGAAAAATAATTTTAAAGAACAAACAACTGAAGGCAACATGTTTTGCGTAATTAAAACATTGTTTATTGACAAACAACCTTCATCTGGTTAATATTTTATTGCACAGGTATTTTTTACAACATTGATGTTTAATCTATATTTCAGATTACTCCAATAAAATATAATGTAAAGAATGTGATTTTCTGAAAACATCATGAAAATGAATATACATATATAATTAGCATTCGATAAAAATGTAAACAATTAGCAAGTGCACAGGCACATGAAGGTAACAGCTGAAAAAATCAAACAGATAAACAAAATGGACCAAATAAGAACCTAGAATTATCTAGGAAAGTATACTAGCTGCCATTTTCTCTGATAGGTTGTATACTACACTAGTCATATCGTAAGGATTATAATACAATCTCTAATGTTGATGGATACCTATAAAAATTGTTTTATTTTGACCAAAATACCAGTACCATATTTAACTTTTGTTGTCTTTCAATATCATTATATTAAAATAAGGTCAACAAAACTTGAATTTTCATATTATATCCAAAATAATATAATAAAATAGAGACAAACAGTCATACATATAATTATATTGTTATAAAGGATATACAAATAAAAAAAGCGATGATTATTCATTAAAAAAATTTTTTTTAAAAAAAAAAATTTTATAGAGATCCTCAGTTTTCCTCTAATATTTCAACACATTTTAATACCAATAATCACTCTCTACTCGATATTTCTTTCATGCCAATAGATATTGTGCGTGGAGACATGAATAGACTCATAAAAGATATTGGATTCATAAATTAGATACTTTGTATCCTAATGGCCTGAATACCAATGCTCTATATAAAATTGTATAATTTTATTTATTTATTTTTTTTATTTTTTATTTTTTGTATATCCTTTATAACAATATAATTATTTGTATGACTGTTGTCTCTATTTTATTATATTATTTTATTATTTTATTATATTATTTTATTGATTCAGGTTTCATTAGAGACTCATGTATCTTTTAGATCCTGTCATATATATATATATATATATATATATATATATATATATATATATATATATATATATATATATATATATATATATATATATATATATATATATATATATATATATATATATATAAAATTGTTATGATGATGTATATCATTTATGACGTTACGTAATGACGTAATTGTTATTTTAAAATATAAAGACGTCATCCGTTTCTTTCAAAACATTTTGTGCCTGAAAAAGCATGTATTAAATGCGAAACTAGTTGCACAGAATTATCGGCGTTTGTGTTGTTTGTTTTTTTTTATATCCCAATTCATATTATATCCAAGGAATCTTTGAGGATCTTCTCAAATTCAAGTAATTCTTCAATATTTTTCAAGAACAAGAAAGGTTACGTCATGTTTATTTTTAAAAGCTAAATAGGGATTTTGCATCCATTCCATAATCTGTACTTATGGCAAAAATATTGACATTATCGGCTGTATTTTGTGCAAGATTATTTTAAAATCTAAGTCTGAGGAGAAAATTCGAGAACTTTAGTGAAAACGGGGCCTAAAATGTATTTATTCTTCGATAATATAATATGTGTAAACTATATATTTTTCTTTGCTAGAAACGAAAGGAAATATGTGACACATTTATGATATTGTATTTTATCTGAACGGGACTGCAACTCGTTTCATGCTGTCAATTCATTCGTTCTCTACGCTGTATGGAATTATAAATGGTCCCTAGTTCAAACGATTTTAACGTTTTACTGCAGTTGATTTTGTTCACATTTTGTCTTGCGTTAAGTCAACACCATTAGGAAATAATTGTATATTTTCTATCATCATCATCATCATCATCATCAATATTATTATTATTTTATTATTATTATTATTATTATTATTATTATTATTATTATTATTATTATTATTATTGCAGGCTGAGTTGCATAAAAATCCAAGAATACTTGAAACAGAAGATATTTTTCCTGAAAATTTTGACATCGGTCGAAATAAATACACATAATGAAAACAAGCTAAAAGATATCATTGTTTGAAACCAGGATTGCTATCATTTTAATGTAATTTCGTGAATTAAAGCATCGGTTACATTGTTGCTTGTGTGTCTTCTTTTGTTTTTGTTTCTTTTTCACATTTGTATCTCAGTTCACGTGGAATAAAATGCAAAGAACTATTAACGAATATAACGAGAACAAAATGTTTAAAAAGTGAAAGTGTAACATCATCAGACTGAGACATCATTTTTGTTGCTTTTTTATACGACTTCAGTTTGTTGTTTGAACGATTGACCTACATACATAATAATTCCACACAGACAAGGCAGATTTCCTCGTTCTCATACAGTCCAATGTCGACAGTTTTCAGTTGCTAATTTTGGTAGTGAAGGCGAATGATTTTAATATCACAGTCGGCTGAGAATGCAGATTTATCTACAACGGACTCATTCATCTAATTCTTGACATCTGCATTTTCAGAACTTTACTTACAATTGACGCAGTATGACACTGTTGTGCTGACGTTGGAGCTGGACTCTGGTACAAGCATACATACATACATACATTACACTAACTTACTTTACAACGTAGATACTTTATCTTTATCTTATAGTAGCAATTATCTGAGATGTAAAGCTAGAAGCGAATAAAGTACCGATTGAAACTGCAGACGGAGCCTCATGAAAAACAACATCCACGACTTGACGTAGTTAATTATGTTCAGCCCAAACAGCTTACAGCTATTAACAAAATAGCTTTCGTCAAATCTCGTTTTCCTTTTACTTAGAAGATACACCTCTTCCTATAACATATAGTTCTTTCCAGTTATTTTGTTCTATTTCTTTGGCTAAGACCTGTTCATTATATTTGATAACGTTTCATCTCTGTACCAAATATACATACAGTTGTCACGTTTTTGTGTTTGTTTCTGTATATCTTTCATTGTCTCCTGAGTACGATATTGCTTACGAAAAAACTATATATATAGTTTTGTCAAAAAATGCATTCATCCATTAATGTCTCCATTGGAATTACAATAATGCATATTTTCTTTTAATTTTTGTTTGTGTAATCATCACAGTAATAAATTCAATAAACATTTTGTGCACGTGTGGATCTTAAGTAGAGCAATGTAGATATATATTTATTTGGTATGTGATGAAATCTGTTTAGTCAACACGCGATATATGATATTTATTTTCCTGAAATAAAACAACAATACTCCTTCGCAGAATTTATACTATGAAACACTTGTGAGTAGTAAGGGAAAAGGCCGATTCTAGCTCAAAGACCCCTCCCCACTCTCAAAACAAATACAAATTACTCTCTCAGAGACCCTAAAATTCCCACCCCAAACGATTTTCTTAAAACTAAAAGGCCGATTCTAGCTCAAATATATTTTGAGATTAAATGAGCACATCCCCAGACTACTACAGTAATGCAGTCTGGAAAATCAATACTCTACAGTGTTTTGCTTGTAACAGATGTTGCCTCATGTACGCAGCCTGAAAAATCAATAATACATTTATCAGCCAAGCCAGGTATACATGTTTTAGAACATTCCAGAAAACGCCCACGCAAAATGACTCATAATCATGGAATTTCTAGAATGTCATAATCACGGAATTTCTAGAAAACGCCCACGCAGATCTATTAGTATATAAGGCAGGTAAAATTTCCTTCTGAGGCACTTTCAAGAGGACGTCTTCACCGAGCGGAATCAAGTAAGTGACGTTTTTCATATATTATTGTTTAGATAATATTTCATACCCTATCATTATCATACTTTTTTTGATAATACTTGCTGACTCTCATTGGTAGAATATCTGTCAATATACTGTCAATAATACGAAACTCACGTATCAAATCGTCCATATCATATTTTATACGCCGCAAGTAAGATCGTATCTGATCAAGTAATTTTTTATAGGTGATACTAGCCGTTTGGCAACTACTTTTTTTAGTCGCGAGTCGAGGTTCAATCTTTTTACACGCAGTTGTAAGAGAAACACCAATACCTGATATTATTAACAAAAACGGGTTTAATGATGCACCACTCGAAATTGTACCAGATCCGGTCAATAACAGCGGTAAATATGATATTTCTCGAAGTATTTTGTTATAATACTTATAACATTTTTTTCACGCACCAAAGTTTTTTATGATAAAATTTGTAATATTGCATTAGCGCGTCAACATCTTGTTTTGGAATTTCTTCTGAAATATGATTGAAATCAACTATACTTTTTTTCATTATAATATTTATTTACATAGTCCCCAGGTTTGATTAAGTAGTTAATTGCGGTGTTTCGGCTACAAATTCCAGACACCACCAGTAAGACGCTGTGGTTAATTTTGTATCGGATGGTTCAAGTATAAATTCTTCTTCAGCATTTTTATTTAATACTATAGATACTACTCCAGAGAAAACATCGGTCGAATGACGCCATGGAGGTGATGTAATAAAAATACTAAATTTTGCAGAGCTAAATACGGACAGCCTGTACACACCAGTGACCTCTGCAGTGTGTTTGATAGAGTTATTTTGTAGTGTCCATGTCGATGATCCTGATGCTACTGTGTACACGATATTTTTAATTTGTCTGTGTGGAATTTTAATCAGATTAGTTTTTGAACAATATTAGGTATTCCACTGACAATGTCGTTGAGTTTCGTGTTAACGTCGGCTAGTTTTATGTCAACGGTTGGTTGTTCCCCAAAAAATTCTTTAAAGGGTTTGTTTATGTTTCTACGAAAATTTAAGAACGTTTCTACGTGTCTAGAAAAAGTAGCACTAAGTGTAGTCATTTCATCACTGATTGTTTTTAACGAAGTTGAAATAGGAATTTCCTTATCATCAACATACTTTTTCGTTGCAGCATCAAAATCATATTCCGGTGTTCTAAGATTATTAATGCCGTTATTGTTCATGTTGAGAAATGCACGCATTATACCGCCGTTGGCTAATACGTACTTAGATTCTTGATCGTCGACATATTTTTTTGTTGCAGCGTCTGTATCTACGGCTGGATTTCCAAGGTCTATGATTTTATTTTGATTCATAATAATAATACTGCCCTTGAACGAATCGCCAGATTTTCTGACATAATCGTTAATTGACCTACCGGAATCTTGTATCTTACCTTGGTTTGTAAAAGTTACAATATTATTAACAACCGCGGCGGGAATTCGCACAAGTACATCTGACAGTTGTACATTACTTGTTTTTAATCGTCCTTGTTTATCCTGGAAAATAACAACTTCATTTTGATCCACACTTGTGACATTTAATAAATTATCAATCTCATTTCTTAGTTGATCAAGAGTTGCGTATCTCGATAAATCACCTTGCTGAGCTTCAGCCGATGAATCTATCAATAATGTTCCAAATTTTGTATAGTAGCTCATTATTTATTGTCCTACACAAAATTGTCAACATTAGTTAGTTTAATATTACATGAAATTATATAACAACAATGGCAAAGATATTAAATTTTGATACCGAACGATTAATTCATCATAAACATAACAATGAACTTCCAGATTGTCATTATCTTATCATCGGTCGCACAGGATCAGGTAAAACAAATTTGTTATTAAATCTTTTGCTCAACAATAACTTTAACTATGACAAGGCATATATTCATACAATTAATCCACAACAGGACAAATACGAATTACTGAGCGAGTACAACGATAAACTTCGTGATAAACTTAACGCTGGAGATGATATCTTTTTGATAAGACAACCAGAAGAACTAATTCCAGTTAACGAACTTGATTCGTATGAACATAAAATAATTGTATTTGACGATATTCCGTTAAACAATGAGGAGATGAACAAAATTAGATCTTATTTTTCATTATCGCGTAATAAAAGATGTAATTCTGTTTATCTCGCCCAAGGCTTTTATAACGTCGATAGATTTATCAGACGAAATACTGGCTGTTTCATATTATTTCCGGACTGGATAATGTTGATGTTAGAAATATTGCAAACGAGCAATGCGGTGATGTAACGAAAGATAAATTTATCGAATTATATCACCAAGCAACCAAAGATAAATACAATTTCTTTCTATTTGATAAGCTAGCGCGTGATCCAGCTAAAATGTTTCGTTGTTGCCTCGACAAGTTTCTATAATCTAATTTTGTAAAGTGTATATAAAATAATGGACAAACATCAACAAAGAATCGAATTGCTAAAGAAATTTATTGAAACTCGAGCAACTTTTAAGAAAAAAATGGAAGAAACTCGGCGTGGACAAGTTCAAGCAGAAGACGAAACTGCTAAACTTTTCAAACCTGTTACTGAAGCAGTTCTTGGCAAGCAACCAGAAATATCAACATTATCTGCAGAGGAGCTTGAAAAATTAAAAGAAAAAGGTTTGTTAGGTTTACTTGGAGAAAGATCGAAAGAAGAAAATAAAAAAATTGCAGAAGAACTTGTAAGAAACATTGCTGATCCTGCTGCACGACAGGCCGAATTTGACAGACTAATGAACAATCCTCTTATGCTTCAACATGCAATAGCAAGATTGACGGTTAATCCAGCCGAGTTAAAGAGGTTAATAGAAAATTTGTCTGAGCAAACTAAGGAATTAACTGAGAAACAAAAAATAATAACTGAAACTATTGTAGAAAAAATGTCTATTGAAAAACAGAAAATATTTTTTAGAAAAAATGCACGTTTTAAAATATTAGATAACGAATATGACGAATTTATTAAAAAATATAATATCACTGATATTAATAATATTCGAACTTGGCCAGAAGAAAAATATAATAATTTGACAGAAAAATTAGGAGAAATTATAGGAGATGGTTCACATGCTGATGAAACAATTAAAAATGCTAGAGAAACAGAAGAAGCATTACCTCTGGTAGACAGAATAAGAGAAGGAATTACTGCTGAAAATTTTCTTAAAACAGCAATACAGTACAGAACCAGAAAAGTAGAATATGATAAGAGCTGGAATTTTAAAAGATTATTTGTTTATTATGACGATAAACGAGATAAAACATTATCAGAGGAAACCACTGGATCTAGAATTAAAGTGTTTACATCAAATGCAGAAATAGTCGGTCGACTAATGTTGTTGATATCATCAAAGGAAGCTGGTAATAAAAGTGTAGAGATCGATAATGAAATTGTGGATATACTAGATCATCTAAGATCGAGCGGATTACTAACATCGTCCGAGTATGAAATTTTACATAGCGATCTTATCTAAAATATTATTATAAATGTCACTAAAATCAACAACATTATTACTTGATTCCTCGCAGACAACAGGAAACAGCGCAAACTTTTTTGTTTATTACAATCCACCAATAGAACTTGATCTTGAAAAACAGTATGAAATTGGATTAATTTCTTGTACTTGTTGGAATGCTATGGCTAACGTAAAAACTGGTGTCAATGATGAGATTGCAATTATTTCAGTAAGAGACACGCAATGGAAAACATTTAAAATTCCACAAAGAGCTTATAATATTACTGATCTAAACAGAGTGATAAAAGAGCTTATGCAAAAAGAGAAGATGAAATCTGATAATTTCGAGTTAGCAGCAAATTATAACACGTTACGAGCTAGAATGACAATAAAAAATATATCAGTTAGTTTTATATCACCAAGAAGTATCGCACCACTGATAGGATTTGAACATAGAGAGTATTATTTAAATCCTAATGAACCTATTACGTATGACGGTGAACTGCCGGTAAATATAACTGACGTAAATACAATATCAATAAATTGCTCTATTGCTTCTGGATCTTACTCCGCCCAGGGTAGTAGAGGACAAACGATATATAGTTTCTCGCCAGATGTTCCATCAGGATCGATCATGCAAATTAATCCACGTCAGATTATCTATTATCCGATTAATCTCGAAAATCAAATAAGAAGTATAACAATGCAATTAACCGATCAATCAGGTAGACAAATAGATCTCAACAACGAAATTGTCAGATACTATTTACACTTACGCACTGTAGCATGATCAATTTTGTGAGCTTATATTTTATAGACAAAGATGAAACGAAGAAAAGTTTATAGAAGAAAAATCGTAGGTGGATTTTTTGGAAACATATTTACTAAGATTGTAGAAAATGTCCCAGGAATTGCTCGTAAAGTAGCACCAATTGCACTTGACGCAGGTAAAGCTTTTGCGATAGGTGCAGCTTCTTCGGCGGGCACTGCAGTAGGACAAAAGATCGCTGATAAGATTAGAGGACCTTCAACAACACGTACGGTGTCGGAAATAAAACGAGCAATATCAGATATTGCGCCAACAGAAGAAACAAAACGAGCTATGATAGCTACAACAAAAAAATTATTATCACCACGTGGTGAAGAAATAGTACGTAAACTTGTAAAGAACACAAAGCCGATGATTCCTGCTGCTTTTTAATTTTGTGTAACGATTATAAATAAAATGTCAGCTAAAAATTATCTCGATCTTGCTGAAGAATATGATACTGACGATGCTGTGACGGAGTTCAAATACGTCGAGTATTTGGATGAAAACTCAAACAAACCAAATAAAACCGGTGTCAGAACTTTTAACACAAGAGATGAGGATACGTTTCTACTTCCACATAAGGCAGTGTTAGAAGTGCGTGGCCAAATATTAACTGCGATAGGTGGTGATATTGCAGCTGGTGCAGGAATTGCGCTTGTCAATAACGGTTGGAGCTTATTTAAAAGTGCACGATACCAACTGGCCAATCAAACCGTAGAAGATATTTCAATGCACTTGCCAATAGCAAGTACAATACTAAATATCGTTTCGTTTAGCGATGATTATTCTAGATCAGTTGCCACAAACATGATGTGGTTTAAAGATACCTCATTCGGGACAGCTGTTTCGAGCGAGTTTCGTACTGATGCTGGTGTTCCTGCTCCAGATAACAATAATCTAATCGCCAATCCCGCTGCTGATGATGCAGCTGCAATAGGTAATTTGATAAGATTAGCTGTTACAAATATACGACGACGGCAATATAACGAAGGATTTGCTAAACGAAAAGCATTAGCCGCAGAATCTCGCCAGATAACGATGATGCTTCCGTTAAGTACAATCTTTGGATTCTGCCGTGAATATAACAAAGTTTTTCGAGGAATAAAACATACGCTTATTTTAGATCGAGCTGATCAAAACGATTGTATAATGCATGCCGATGGGGTGGCTGAAGGACAGTTTGCTATCACAAGATTGGCGCTGTGGATGCCACGAGTTGTCCCTTCTGTGGCTAAAACGATGGAACTCGAATCATTATTGACCGCCTATACAAAAAAGATACACTTCCAGCAAAACAGGATTTATCAAACAGCGATCCCCAACGCAAATGATTACACATGGCGTGTGACAACCACGCCCAGCAAACAACTACCTCGACACTTGTTCGTCGTATTTCAACGACAGGCACGTCGTAATGATCAAGAAATGAACAACTCCGTATTTGATAATCCTAATGTCAGACGAATATTTGTTAGAGTAAATTCTAAACAATATCCCAAACGTGCAATCGAATGCAATTTTGATGACGATGAAACAAAAAACATATCTCGGCCGTATATGTACCTTATGGAAGCAATGCAAAAATATCAAGACTCGGACAGTGGATCTCAAATATCAGTAGAAGAGTTTCGATCACTCTATCCCATCTTTTATTTCGACATATCGAAACATTCCGAACGAGCTATCGGATCAACTGCTGACATTGAGGTCACTTGGACACTTGGCGCACTGCCAGCCGAACAGTATAACGTATATGCACTAGTTGTCAGTGATAGATTCTTAACGATTGACGCGACCAAAGGAAGAATGACTGTACAAGTTTAATCTAACAACGAAATATAAAATAATGAAAACCAAGTACACAACTCGAGAAATATACCTAACATCCGGTCAAGTTGAAAAATTATCAGCAGCTGTTGCTAAACGCAGCTCTGTTTCTTTGATGATATCTCCGGAGACTTCGAATAAAACTGCGGTGAAAGTAATGCTAACGCAACAACAAATCAATAAACTTGATAGAGGAAAACCATTTGTTCTTAAACTATCTGTTTCGCAAATAACAGCGATGTCAAAACAAGGCGGTTTCTTCGGTCCGGCACTATCCGTATTAGCTAGCACAATACTACCTAAAATTTTGCCAGTACTTGGTACATTAGGACTAGCGGCTGCGTCAGGGGCAATATCTGGAGCAACGAAAAAGGCAGTTGAAGGTCGTGGAATCAAACAAATCTGTCGTTAGTGACTTTGTCACTCAGTTTTGTGTAACAATATAAAATAAATGCCACAACGAAAAACAAAATCGTCGAAAAAAAAGAAAACAACAAAACGCAATCGAACAAAACAAGGAGGATTTATTAAAATAGCTCCTCTGTTAGCGGGATTAGCGGGAAGTCTTCTTCCAAACCTATTAGGAATCGGACGTGGAATGACTCTACCAGGGACCAGACGCTATTGAGCAATTTTGATATCATTGAAAAATTGAATGACGTTGTCGGATTTCGCGGAGTATTTTCTAAGGACGAACTCGATGACGTACCAGCAGGTGGTTCGTGCGTTGTAAATATAGAAAACTTCAATGATGGCTCCGGCACTCACTGGGTTGCTGTCTATGGTAATAATTATTTTGATTCGTTTGGGCTTCCTCCGAGTGATCTTATTAAAAAAATATATTTTTTAAAAATTTAAAAAAATAAATTATTCGTCTAATCAACTACAGCCGATTGGAACATCAGCTTGTGGTTATTATTGTATAATGTTTGTCCGACAGATGTCCCGGAGTGAGAACTCCGGAGATCCTGATCTTTTAAAGTTTATTTTACAGTTTGACAATCAACCTTCTCACGCAATTGATGAGATGGCAATTAATTTTTGTAAGCTTGCAATTAATTTTATCTAAACTTGTAAGTATATACAATGTCAACATACTGTCTCAAATGTAAAACTGAAACAGAAAATAAGGATGAGACGACGGGAAAAACAAAAAATAATAGAATGATGTTAAAAAGTATTTGTGTTACTTGTGGTAGAAAGAAAAGTATGTTTTTGAAATCGACAACTGGATCTGGAATGTGTCCCGACAGAGTTATCTTGATTGATGATTAATCTTATGAAACATAATAAAATAAAATGAAATGCAACTGTGATTCTGACAAAGATCTTTGTATCGAACAAGATAAAATCGTCACATACTGTCAATCATGCAATCGCCTTGAGGTAATTGGCAGTGGAATTGACATTCACAAAATTATTGGCAAATTACCAAAACCAAAAGGAGGCTGGACATTGCCAGGCCATAAATATACTGGACCTTATAATCCTCTTGATAAACAACTAGATGAAAATGATAATCCGCTGCCAGGACAAGAACCTTACAATCAAGTTGATGCAATAGCAATGCGTCACGATATCTGTTATCGTGATCATGAAAACTCAAAATCGGATTGTGATAAAGTAATGTTAGACGAACTTCGTGATATGGATCGGACAAATATGCGAGAACGTTTTGATAGAAGGCTGGTACAGGGTTTTATTGGAGCAAAATATAAATTAGGACTCGGAAAGGAATTGTATGACGATCTCGCAGCCGAACTACACAAACCTAAAAAAAAAAAGTTTACGCGACGTAAAGTTGTCGCAAATGCCGTTGACGATATCTGGGCGATAGATTTAGTAGATGTGTCAAATCTAGCTCAGTTTAAT
This sequence comes from Megalonaias nervosa, assembly GCA_016617855.1. NCBI lineage: Eukaryota > Metazoa > Mollusca > Bivalvia > Unionida > Unionidae > Megalonaias > Megalonaias nervosa. The sequence continues at coordinate 16,899 of JAECUM010006631.1, forward strand.
GATAATAAGAAATGTTTGTTTAACGTTGTAGATGTTTTTAGTAAATATGCTTTTAGTGTTCCAGTTTTAGACAAGACAGGAACGTCGATAACTGATGCGTTAAAACAAATAATAACAAGTACAGAATGAAAACCAAATAAAATCTGGACCGATCACGGAGCAGAATTTTTCAATAAAAAGTTTGAGCAGTTTCTAGAACAAAATAATATTAAAAAGTATGTTACAGGGAATGAGGGAAAAAGTGTCGTAGTAGAGCGATTTAATCGCACTCTAAACGAAAAAATACATAAATATCTGACAGCTAAAAATGCAAACAGGTATATTGATGATCTTCCGCAGATAGTTGACAAGTACAATAACACAAAACATCGAACCACTAAACTATCGCCAAACGACGCAATTAAAAATCCGATTCTTGCAAATGAAAACATGTATCGCAGACATAAATTTGAGGTGGGTGATCGGGTTCGGATTTCTTTGACTAAAAAAACATTTGAAAAAGGATTTACTCCAAACTGGACTGAAGAAGTGTTTGTAGTTGATAAAGTACTTTTAACAATACCTGTAACATACGCGCTAAAAGATCTGGCAGGGGAACCGATCATTGGTAGTTTTTATGAACAAGAACTTCAGAAAACTGAGCAAGATGTTTTCGTTATCGAAAAAGTGATTAGGAGAAAAGGCAATAAAAGTTTAGTCAAGTGGCGTGGGCATAGCGATAAATTTAATAGCTGGGTACCAACTAAGTCGATCCAATAACGTTATTATAAATTTGTTCGTATTTCACAAGCACAGATTTACATTTGATAGTTTTACATAACGAAATTAAATGTAATTTTCTTACATTATCAACTGGCATTAAATTAAATATCTTAGCGAAAATAAAATCGTATTTTATACTCCTTCGCTGGCCAATTATTTTTAGATTTAAAAACGGCCTGATAAGCTGCCAAAATATCTGTTGTTCGGCAACAGTAAAATTAAATTTTATTATTTTTTTGGCAATGTGATACTTAACATTATATCTTCCAGTTGTTGGTCTGCTGTAATTTGTTCTGTCAGCGACGGTGACTATTTCATCATCATCGTCAGATCCGTTGTTGTACAAAATATCATCTTCGCTATAACTAGCAGATTTGTCTATTATATCGGTAGAGATTGTAATATTATCTGCGACTTTATCGCTAGTGATTTTAACATTGTCTGCGATTGTATCTTCCGCGTATATTTCAGCGAGTCGTTTCATCAAATCCATATTATATAATATACTTTTATCTAATTTATTGTTATAAGATATGACTGACGAGGTAAAATATCACCAAAAAGTTAAAATATTAAATTACAACGAACTAGCCGAAGCGGTAAGAAAATGTCTGTCAGGTTATAGTGCATATTTCGTTGACGTTATTGTTACGCAAGGTGATTCTCATAAAATAGTACTAACAGCAGCAGAAAAAAATAAACTTAATGAAAATTCTTTTATAACATTAAAATTTGATTGCGATGATATTATGGCATTTGCACATAGCTGTCTTACTAAGACAGAATTACGAAATATTATTAATCATCATATCTAAAAACAATCCTGGCTTCGTATTCACTTGAAAAAGCTGATCCTGTTATTCTATCGGCAACAAATTTTACTGCCCTAGGATTTATCTTATAGTGTTTTGCCGCAGCTGAAATCGATTTAAATTTGATCTCCTCATCTGTTTTGAGATTCAATGAAACAAGAGGTTTTGCAGGATATCTAAAATTAATACCACCACCTCGTCCTTTTCTCACATTTTCCTGCAGGGTAACTATTTCCAAATTTTCTATTCGATTATCAGTTTTTACGTTATTGATGTGATTAATCACAAGACCATCGGGTATAGGTCCGTTAAACGTCTCATAAACAAAACGATGAGATTGATAATGAACTCGATCTGTTAGTGTTCCTCTGACAGTTAATATGAGATACCCCATGTTACTCATAGAACCAACAACATTTTTAGTTTTTCTATTTCTAATAATACCGCGATCGTTAGCCTCGTATAAATCAAAGACCGGGTGCGGCTGAAACTCGTTTTGTAAAGATAAGTTTTCGATATTGTCATCAGTAATCGAGCCATTTACTCGATAGACTCGCTGCCCTTCTGGAATATCCTCGCAGAACAAAGTATAAATAAAATCTTTTCGAAACATTTCAATTCTCTCGGTATTATCACCTTTGACACTGATCTTATAGCCTGCTGGCGTTGCTTTACCCATTGGATGTTTGTACTGGACACGTATCACCGAACCTAATGCATTTCCAGCGTATAGGTTATACTTCGGATGAACGTAATAATACTCTTGCTCGTTTGCGCTTGTCATTATACTATAAGGATTTTATATCTCTAATTGTTTGTTCAGCTGGCGTGCAGTGAGTTATCGATCGAACAATCAATTAAACATATAATATTACACTATTATATAGCAATGCTGAAATTATGTGATATAGCCAAGAAGAGTCTTATGGGAGAACCTGAAAAAATAGCGACTGCCTTTACAGGTTTTGACAACAGTCATCGGTTCAGTAAACAAATCGTACTGGTAAATTTTACTGCAACAAATCTCTATCATTTGCTAGAGCCAACTGTAAAACGTGAACTTGAAAAACATAAGGGTCTAAGAATATTAGTGCAATATCACGTTATATTTTCAAAGCTACTTGTGACGGAAGAATCGACTGACAAGGAAATTGCAGACCCTTACATTAATGCAAAATCAAGACGTGTTTTGCTCGGGACTGATCTTTTGTCACTGGCTAATGAAATACACCAAGAAATTTGGAAAAACATAGAAGAATTTACCGAATTGGGTTCGGGTTGGAAGTTTGAAATGATCAAGGAAATTTTATTTCACTCAATAAAATATGACGTATTACGCGGTAGTTCGTATATTGATTTACCACCAAAAATAAAAAATAAAAAATGCTGTGTAAACGTCAAAAACCTTGATAACAGATGTTTTCAGTAGGCTATTCTTTCTGCGCTATTTCCAGCAGAAAAAAAAGCTGATCGTGTTGACAAGTATATTAGTCACGTATCAAAATTAAATTTTAATGGCATCGACTTTCCAGTTGCAGAAAATCAAATACCAAAGTTTGAAAAGCAAAATAATGTTTCAATAAATGTTTTCGGACTAGACGAAAAAGAAAACATCTATCCGAGATACATTTCAGAAAAAGCTTCACAATCGACAATAAACCTGCTGTTTTATAAAAATCATTACGTTTGGATTAAAAACTTTAATGGACTAGTTGGTGAACAGCACAATAAACGAAAGAAGAAAACGTTCTTCTGTTATCGCTGCTTGCACGGTTGTACGGACGACGAAATATTACAAAAGCATTTGCAGTACTGTAGTGACGTACAACGAATAACGATGCCGTCCAAAGAAAACAGCGTATTACAGTTTGTCAATCACCATCACAAACTAAAAATTCCTTTCGTCATATACGCTGATTTCGAATGCTTACTTCAGCCTGTACTTGGCGTAGAAAATAATCCTAACCAATCGAGTACAAGGAAAACTCAAAACCATGTTCCGTGCGGAGTAGCGTATAAGATAGTTTGTTGTGCTGATTCGAGATTATCCAAACCAATCAAATTATATCGTGGTAAAAATCCACCTGTCAGGCTTCTCAAGCAGTTGATTAGCGAAGTTGATCATATATTTAATCGTTTGAAAAGAGTAACTCCAATGATAAAACTGCCATCTCAAGAAGAATCTGATCACGAGCAAGCAGAATTTTGTCATATTTGTAAAAAAGCTTTTGACGATAACAAAAAAGTACGTGACCATTGCCATCTCACCGGACAGTACCGTGGAGCGGCTCATGATCAATGTAATTTAAAATTTCATGCTCCAGATTTTATTCCAGTTATTCTTCACAACTTTCGAGGATATGATAGCCACATTATCGTAGAAGCTTTTGGCGATCCTGACGTAAAATCTCGCTTAAAACTCGATAACGTAATCAAATGCATTCCAAATAATTTTGAAAAGTATATGTCAGTTACGCTAGGTAAGTTGCGTTTTATTGACAGCCTGCAGTTTATGGCAGCATCATTGGATGAGCTGGTAAAAGGTTGTAGCAAGTTTGATAACCTAAAAGACTGTTTTGGAGATAAATTTAATCTACTGACCAAAAAAGGAGTATTTCCGTACGAGTATCTCGATGAATGGAGTAAATTTGATGAAACCTCGCTACCTGACAAGGACAAATTTTACTCACAACTTAAAAATGAAAATATACCCGATGATGATTACAAATATGCACAAGATATCTGGAAAGAATTTGATTGTAAGACGTTTGGAGATTATCATGATTTGTATCTAAAAACTGACGTCTTATTGCTGGCGGACGTATTTGAAAAAAGTTTTCGAAAAGTGAGCTATAACAATTATGGACTAGATCCTTGTTGGTATTATTCTGCTCCCGGGCTGTCGTGGGACGCATTGTTAAAGTTTAGTAAAGTAAGGTTAGAATTACTGACTGACGTTGATATGTTCAATTATATCGAAAAAGGTATTCGAGGCGGTATTAGCGTGATAACAAAAAAGTATGCGGAAGCAAACAACAAATACTTAAAAGAGTACAATCCTAATCTTCCTTCGAAGTATATAATTTATCTAGATTGTAATAATTTGTACGGTTATTCTATGGCAGAACCAATGCCTTTTGGTGGGTTTCGTTGGATTACAGCTGATCAATTTGTATCAGAGACAGAAAAAAAGATACCCGACGATGTTTCGTACTTCGTTGAAGTTGATCTCGATTATCCAACTTCGCTACACAATTTACACAACAATTATCCTTTCTGTGCAGAATCGATGGTCATAGATTATAGTTTGTTATCTCAAGAACAACAAGCAACAGCATCACCTAGACAAAATTCTCTGGTAAAAAAAACTAGTGCCAAATTTACTCGATAAGAAAAATTATGTTTTACATTACAAAGTTTTAAAACAAGCAGTAGATGCTGGTCTTGTTTTGAAAAATGTTCATAGAGTTTTAAAGTTTAATCAGTCGCCGTGGATGAAAGGTTATATTAACTCAAACACTTCGAGAAGAGCTGCAGCAAAAACTGATTTTGAAAAAAACTTCTTTAAGCTCATGAACAATTCCGTTTTTGGTAAGACGATGGAAAATATTAGAAAACGCGTAAATATCGAACTAGTTAATGATATCAATCGCAGAAATAAACTTGTGTCGGACGACGATTTTGTTAGCATGAAAATTTTTAATGAAAATCTTGTCGCAATACAAAGAAGAAAAACAAATCTAAAACTAAACAAGCCGATTTACGTTGGAGCTTCCGCGTTAGATTTATCGAAGTGGCTCATGTACGATTTTCATTATAATTTTGTTAAAAATCAATGGCCGTCCAGTAGATTATTGTTTACTGATACCGACTCGCTCGTGTATGAAATCGAATGTGAGGACGTCTATCAGGATATATATGATAATCGGCATCTGTTTGATCTTTCCGATTACCCTCGTGACAGTAAATTTCATGACGACACGAATAAAAAGGTTATTGGTAAGTTCAAAGATGAAATGAACTCGAGCATCATCAAATATTTTATTGGATTACGCAGTAAAATGTATGCCGTATTGTTAGACAATAATAAAATAACGAAAAAAACAAAAGGTCTGCCTCACGATTTTGTTAAAAAGTTTATGAAATTTGATGATTACAAGTACGCGCTTGACGGCGGAGTTAGTTTTATAAGAACAATGGCTATTCGAACAAATCATCATAAACTCGAAACAGATGTCATTATCAAACGTGGATTGAGCAATTTTGATGATAAACGTTATTGTGAAAATGGAGTAGATACATTTGCACTTGGTTATTGTTTTGATGATAGATCTATACTCGATATTATATTCGATGACTAAGGTATGAAATTTTATCCAAACTTTAGAAATAATGTTTGAAAATTTGACAGTGACAAATAGTTACAATAGCAAGATCAAATATCTAATGATGGACGGCAAACAATTGACAGTTGAAATTAATAATGAAACATCAGGTATATGTTTTACCGCAGTTCGTGACAAGCTAAAACTTTCTCTTACCAGATCTGATGACAGCGAGTATTTCAATTACCTCGAACAATTGAGCCAGAAGTTGTTAGCGGAATTTAAAAACCTTCACAATCCGATCAACCAACAAAAATATACTAAACTTACAATCGATCTTGATAGATCAAAAGTATATTTTATCGACAAAAAATATCCTCTTAACAAATCGCAAATAAAAGATTTATTTGAGTCTCGTCGCTGTGTGAGCGGTAAAGTAAAGTTTAGTCTCTACTATCGTGGTGATGAAATATTTCTAATATCAACAGTAGAAACATTGATAATTGGTGATGAGATATAAATAATATATGAAAAATGCCACTTACTTGATTCCGCTCGGTGAAGACGTCCTCTTGAAAGTGCCTCAGAAGGGAATTTTACCTGCCTTATATACTAACAGATCTGCGTGGGCGTTTTCTAGAAATTCCGTGATTATGACATTCTAGAAATTCCATGATTATGAGTCATTTTGCGTGGGCGTTTTCTGGAATGTTTTAAAACATGTATACCTGGCTTGGCTGATAAATGTATTATTGATTTTTCAGGCTGGGTACATGAGGCAACATCTGTTACAAGCAAAACACTGTAGAGTATTGATTTTCCAGACTGCATTACTGTAGTAGTCTGGGGATGGGCTCATTTAATCTCAAAATATATTTGAGCTAGAATCGGCCTTTTAGTTTTAGAAAAATCGTTTGGGGTGGGAATTTTAGGGTCTCTGAGAGAGTAATTTGTATTTGTTCTGAGAGTGGGGAGGGGTCTTTGAGCTAGAATCGGCCTTTTCCCTTACTACTTTGTGTACACACAGTTAAAAAATAGTACAAAATGACATTTCTTCAGTTTCATAACAAAATCAGGATTTTATGTACTCCTACACATGCCATAGTACAACCAACATTTATTTATTCAATTCTACAGGCACATTGACATAATTTTTAATAATTAAA
>JAECUM010006632.1:0-53979 GCA_016617855.1 Megalonaias nervosa
GTATCTGGGTCTGAAGCCTAAGGGATGAAAGGATCACTGAGCAATATTCATATATACAAAACTGTCCTGACTGGCCAGCTCTATGGGCAAGGGCCAAAAATACCACGACCCATCCAACCCACTAATACAAGAAAAAGAAGGCTTGGACTGGTATTCTCGAAAACATTTTTTGAGCACGACACTCAAGCTCAAATTAAAATTCTCAGAACCTTCGATATGCCTTTATGTTGAACTATAACGAAGTTAAAATGCCATAACTTACAAAGTTTTCTATGTTTCAGTCTCCCTCCAAAATTTTAAGTATCTTAGAACTGGATGTACCCCATGCATCATATATGATATGCATTTAAGACTGAACATGAGTTCACGAATCTCTTGAACTTGAGTGCTCACTCAAATTCAAATTTTTGGGGTAGTCTTGGTACTCAGTTGTTAGAGCATTGGACTTTTAATCTAACAAATTGCGGGTTCGATACCCGCCCAAACCAGCCTGTATTGAAAGTGCCATCAAAACCAGCACACAAAAACCCCCAAACATCAGGCTGATATCCCCGCCCCCTCTTAAGTTAGCTTATATTTAAGTGATTGTAAGAGCATTTGTTATGGTTATACCACTATATGTCCACTGTAACATATATACATATGATAGAATGAAACACTGGTAAACAGTTAATTTTGTTCCGAGATGTGCGCATGTTCGTTAAAAACCTAAACGTTTGTCATATTTAATAAAAAAAAAAAATTAAAACCACCAGCGCAATCGAGAACATATTTGACGTTTTAACAGAAGACCCGTCCTTTGAACATCTACCAATATGCAAATTTCGATAGGTGTTCTCGTTTGCGCTCATCCGTAACGAACAGAAAAATTAAGACAAACTGTTTTCTTAGATCACCGGTTATATGTCCCTCGCGATATTGGTTTAGAAGGTCTACCTCACAGTATCGCAAAAATGCTTTTTTCTTTTTCCTCCTTTTCTTTAAACATGGAGGTTTGAGTTCTTTTTTTGTTATTTTTTCTCGCATTGAATTTTGTTGTGTGTGTGTGTGTGTGTGTGTGTGTGTGTGTGATGTGATGTGTGTGTGTGTGTGTGTGTGTGTGTGTGTGTGTGTGTGTGTGTGTGTGTGTGTGTGTGTGTGCACGTGCGCACAAATCAATCTGATATTGGCGTGATGGTAGAAAAATATAGAAGAAGCTAACTACCAAAAGGTGAGAGATTGTATTGCATAATTAATTATCTTTAATAGAACATCTCAAGTATGAACGGACTTCATAAGGGAAAATCCGTCTAGACTAATAAGTCAGAAGGCATGTTTGGACAGTCTTGTTAAGGTTCCCGATTTACTTAGGGAAATTGCCTAATTATTGGCGAAAATGTTTTAACTCCTTTATTTAGGATGGCGACTGGTAATGACTCATTGGAACATTGTTACTCTTATCTTTACTTTTATCAGCTTCATTTCTTATTATTGTTTTTGCCTAGTATGGCGAAATGCATTCTATCGTCTCAGATAATTATGCTTGTTAATAATTGGGATCGGATAAAGTCAAGCCCCAAATTATATCCAGCAGAAATCAAGTTTCTGATGAAGTTAGGAATTCTTCATAATCTTGATTTGCCTTCAGGTACATGCCCATTTGTCTTCCGGTGCATGCCTTTTTGTCTCCCGGTACATGCATATTTCATCTTCTGGTATATACATATTTGTCTTCCGGTACATGCCTATTTGTTTTCCGGTACATGCATATTTGTCTTAGGTACATGCCTATTTTGTCTTCAGGTACATGCCTATTTGTCTCAAAGTACATGACTACTTGTTGCGACCGATTTTTCGATAAGTACATGTAGTTATGCGACGTCATTTCTTGGTTTCTACATTTGTATCTCCATCCTGCATAATCAATGAATCGTTTATAGTCTACAGTGTCGGGGGTTTAAGAAGGTCGCTAATTAAATTGATCCGGAGTATGTGTGTATGTATAGTGTATCAATCATATTAATGAAACTCCATCCATCCATCCATACAAACAAGCGTGCACGCACGCACACACGCACGCACGCACCCCCCCCATCCATCCACACGTACGCACTTACGCACGCACACAGATACATACATACATACATACATACATACATACATACATACATACATATATGTATACATATGCAAGAGCAAAATCACTATAATAATAGAAATATGAGATTACAATTTACATACAACGTACGCTGACGTAAATTCACACCAGTGATGGCTGACAGGAATCCATGAACATTTATATTTTAAGAAAATTCAAATCAGCTTTATTCACTGATTAACACATAGCCGGAACTTTTATACATCTGGCATGGGATGTTATTGCTGTGTTAAGGAATAACTGCTTACATCTTCAGTAAAATGTGTATAACGGTCGACATTTCTTCCCACGTGTTTATGAGAAAACAAGGGGACTACGTGGCTCTGTCACTTGTACTTTACAACTATGTCGTTTGTTACCGCAAAGTTTGTTATTTACGGGGTCACTCGGAGGTATTAAAGACATCTGAGCTGAAACTTGAAGGTTTATCGTATATATTCACTTATTAGTTGGGTCCAAGTGCAAACTGCATAGACCCAGACCTGCAGGTGCATTATTTGAAGGAAGATCATGGTCTATATTGGATGCAGTTGGACCCAATTGTTAAGCAAGTATGTGTTCATCAATACACTTTGTATTCGGGCCAGTTAAGTTCCAATGAGCACAGCGTATACTATGCATTGTAATTAATTATACGTGACTGAATTTACTAGAACATATTATTATAATTGCTAACAGGTAAAATATTGAATAAACTTTAATATTTTGCCTATGTTATAATATCGTAATCCAGATATTCCAATCAGCTGGAATTAATTACGATTACTTAGTTTCTGCTGTGCTTGTTAAGACAAATGGCGAATATACATGGTGTAATGACCAAAAGAGGACATAACCCGTAACCAACGCGCAATCCGTACTTTCATTATACCTTTGATCAGCTGAATCGTAGCCCGCAATCCATTTTATAAGTTATGTGATAGCCAATGGCAACGTTCCAAACATTTTCAAATTTCAATGATTATTTTTGGTTGAAGGTTGAGCTATATGAGCGGATGTGATAAATGATTTTTTTAAAAGAATGATTCCCTGTCCTATAATTTATTTTATATGAAATCAAAATCGAAATCTTAATTACTCTACAACTGAGACCGCGCACTACGAGATTTCAAAATGACAGTGCCATGCAAACTCACCTACATGTTTTGTTTTTTTTTTTCCTATACTCAGGTTGGAACATGCATCCATTATAGACGATATTATGTGTTCATAAGAATTGTCATTCCAATATCATGCACAAAAAGGTGAATTTATATGCTATTAAATATATACACAACGTAACACAACATCCTTACTTTAACTTGACCCATTTAAATGCTGGATGTATTTTATGAACGTAGTGTAAATAAACCGAGCGTTTTGATTGGGTCACGTATTAAATATAGTCAGTTGACATGACTGCTAGTGTTATCAATTCGATCGGTGTTGTCAAGTTTTGCAGTTAAGGATTATCACAGTAGTTGGGTAAGTCAGATTTTATTCCCTTCCATTTAATGATCGAACACTTCGTTAATTTTTCCGCCAACAACAGTGTAAATCTACTTTTTCATGTGATTGTGTTATGTGTTTTGTTTTTCTTTTTTGGTGGGGTCGGGAGGGGTGGCGGTTTTCATAACAGTATGTTATTCATACAGTCAAACTGCCAGGAACCAAATGTTTATGTACTACATGTAGAAGCAATAGGAAGCAATAGAAAACCATAAAATTATAATGCTGTGAAATGGTTTAAAATCAGAAAACTGCGAATTTCAGTTGCCACTGAGCAAATTTCACTCTCATTCCAGTGTCAGTTTACAGTATCATGCACAATATGTACATCCCCTTTGACTGTTGTTGGGAACCTAAACACGGTAACACAGTAGATTCGAAGGATCAAAATACAAAATGAGATTGATATCGATTTCCTAATATCTCCTAAGCAAATGAAAGAAGTCGTGGTAGTTCCGTTGATAAAGCGTCGGACTCGTAATCCAGGGGCTGCGGGTACATTGTCCGCGCAAGTCAAGCTGAATCGGCTTTCTCAGTTTGACTTTGTGAAAGGCACTTAGCTACCATTTCTTCTGCATGATATAGCTACATAAAAAGTAATGAAATGCCGTTAAAAGCAAACCAACCAAAATCCTTAGCAAATGTCCAAATATTTATTATAGATGCTTTTAGGGTAACTCTCACAGTTTTGCATTCAAGAAATTTGATCCACTCTAATCACCGCACGGTCTTGAATTCTTCCCTTTATGCCCAAGAATTACTTCTAATCTTGCGTGTCCCTATTGAAGCTACATTCCAGCTCATCACCATTCTAAAGCTATGAACAGAAGACAGGAGAAATACCATCCTACCAAATGTTGACAACAGACGGCATAACATCGTGAAATTTGTATATCGCCTCTGATAACAGAATTCACAGACAAGACAATAGAATTCACAGACAAGACAATACATTAAGCTTGAGCTCAACATGTTTGTCTAAGGGATAAAATGTTAAAATATAAAAAAATAGATCATTTCAAGATCGAAATAGAACGATACTGTTCGAAGCGCATTGCTAATACAAACTTATGAAACTTCAAAGTATTACTACAGAAATTAGATTCTTACATAATTCCTTCTTTTCTCCACATTTTTTTTTAATATTACATCCAGTGCATTATTTATACTTTTAGATGAACCAAGACTATCTTTCTTATCTTGGATACTAGCTTGGACCTATTTAATAAATTTGCTTTTTATTTGTCTCTAGCCACACCGATGATTAACTGTCAAGTTTGGATGTATTTTTACCAGAGTTCCGTTTATCTTACAAAAAAGCAATCTTAGCGGAGGGTTATGCTATGCCACAGGTTACACTCGTGAGGTCAAAACGCAAAGACTCAGTTACCATACTCACATACGCATCAAAGAAGCTCCATTGATATGTTTGAGCTACATACATATATATAACTTTATGCATTTCCAAATGATAATAAGTCATCATTTATGGCCAAAATCTCGACTCATGTCGTTGCTTTGGAAGTTTAAAAGTGTACTGCTGATTTAGCTGAAAGTATATCTGAGCAAAGTATCACCTGTGTGGCACTAAAGTGACCGTAAGATGTACTGATATACAGAAATACAAAACCTCATAGATATTAGTGGTCCTAAAATTGCCATACAATTGTATTAAGAAGTAATGTCGTAAACACATTTGTATGTCGTTATTTTCTGAAGGAGTATTTAACAGTACAGCGATATTTACACTAATAAGGATGATGAAGTTTAGAATCTGATGCCTTCAGAGACAATTATTTAGTATTTCCTCACAATATAACAGATCAAATGCGTCAGTGTATGCCTTACCATAGATATCTGCGCCATTTTAAAATAATAAATCAAACTATAGAAAATGGTCACGAAATGTATAAGGTTAAAACTTTTGTCAAGAGAGACAAAGTCAGGTATGTGTAACTTCCGCCTTGGCTCGCGGCGCATAGCTTTTCTGAAACATAAACGTATGATGTAAATGGGAGCAGATAAATCCAAGTCGCGGATCGTGGGTAGCACATGGCTGGACAATTAACATAGTTATGGTGCCAGACCCTGAAAAAATGTAGCCATGGTCCCATCGTTATGAAAGATCCGAAATACACGTCCTATTGACAATTTAGCAGTATCTCAAGGATGAAATAACCCAACAACATTACCAATTATGTAGTCAAGATTTGCTTCAATTAAAACTATGTTTGAAATAAATTAAGAGCTATGGAACAACGTGACAAATTATTGTGTGCAATAGGCGTATTTTGTAAGACGAAATCTTGATTCAATCTTCCTTACTTTTTAAATTGAAAAAGCTTTAGTTGTATAAATTGTATTTTGCAAACAAGCATCAAATAGTGCACTGATTTGATTATTTCACTTTCGTGCACAAATTAATTAGGTCTGAATGCATATAGGGTGCTTAATTATCGAAATGATATATTAATCATTGAGTTTCCCTTAAATACTGTTTAAAGTAATATTACTAAGTTATGTTTCTTCTCTCTCTCTCTCTCTCTCTCTCTCTCTCTCTCTCTCTCTCTCTCTCTCTCTCTATATATATATATATATATATATATATATATATATATAAAGCAAGAGAAATTGTCTTTCGTAAACTGCGTTTGCTTCTAATATATACAAAACAAACAGTGTTAGCCTCTACATTACCATATTTTACTATATGATCAAGTGGTTATAAATTATAAGCTAGACTATAAAACTCAAAGTGACTTGGACTGGTACTAAATTCGTCATTCAAGCTCACGCAACCCAATTTGAAAAAAGTCGTCTTATTGGCGGTTACAGTGTTGTATATATCCATGTATAACACGTACCAATCTTCGAAGGGTGTAGAATCAGATCTGATTACGTATACGCCAGTGTCAGACCTGGGTTCACGCTATTATAATGCATATATTCGATTTGAAATGTATCTCTAATAAAGTGATAGCATTTCCAAAGCAACACGTCTGTTGCACAGAAAAGGCTATATAATGAGAAGGTGTGTTTATTTCGGTTCCTGCGATTCTTGTTGGATAATAACACACCTTTCCATATTCCGTCCTCCACATATCTACTAGTCCCTGCCAGCTACCATTGCAAGAAAATATTTTCGTTGTTATCATTGTATGGCACCGATGTAAGCTATTTTGGCCTGTAAAACAGCTGAAATCAAAGTTGTATAGATCGGAATATCATTTATTACCTTCTTTAATTGCCTCTGTCGCCCTAGATCTTTAAGAATGACAACAAAATTTAGGCCGCACTTGGACTTGAAAGTCGTCGGAATATCTATTCAGTAATCGCAATGTGTTCAACCAACCTGTAGTTAGTAATATTTATTTACAACAAAATGTATATTTTTTTAAGGGAGAAAGTTTATATCACTCTTTATGCATTTCATACGTTAGAAGGGACAACACTACTTGGACATAATTCCTATGACTAACATCGCAGCTGGAGGTTTATTGGCTTTTAGAGTACTATAACGCCAAGGCCAAGTCGTAATTACTCATCATGTATTTGCAATCATATGAAAAGATACAAAAATGCTGATACTTCTGGATCAGAGTGGGTCGAAACGCTAACCTTTGAGCACGTGCTGCTATTCTGGGACAATGACGGGGTGCAGATTTTGAAATAGGCTCAGTCTGAATTTAGTTACTATCTGGGAAAGTTGTTTCTTACTAGAATCTGGGTGGCTGGTTGACCGTGGTAACTACTTGACACAGCGACTAATAGATAAAGTTTAGGACTACCGGTGTATCACCTACACTGTTATTTGCCTGCGACTCCGTGCACCTGAGATCAACCATTAGATGATATTAAGTCCTGTACACTTTATTTTAACACTGGTAGGTAACTAAATTCTATTTCTTGTACCAGATCAGGTGTAAGATATGTTTCCTACACATTGTAGTCCCACAGATCGGCGCGTTTTCCTTATCTATGTTGGATGTTAGATGACTCGTTGATACATGAACGGGTGTCAGTTACGGCCATAAATGGTTATATATAAAAAATAAGTGTACCTAATTACATTGTAATAAAAACATTCAAAGTGAGGTTCCATTTCAAATGGATTGATATGGGTGTTTTGAAATTTGGATAGCTGCGTCAAGTTTCTATACATTTCCTTGACCCAATGTTATTGTATCCTTTTATTAAATAGCGAGTTATTGATCAATGTATGACTGATTTTCCAGACAAAATTCTTGAAATCAAGCACCCGTCTGAAAGACGATTTAGAACTTTCGTTTTCTTGTACATAATATGTATGTTAATGTTTTCGGTGTAAATTCACTTTCTTCCAGTGATGTTCGTTTGTGTAAAGTCAGTGGTCATTCAGGGTAGAATTATAGTATGTTCAATGAGGTGTTTCTTCATATTTGTCATTTTAAAACATATATTTAATGCATATATTGAGTCTCACTTTAAAAGAGACATAACCTTTTACATACCTAAAATCTACATTATGTACACATGTAACTGTCAAACTTCCTTCTAAATCAGGACTATTTACTACGAATGACCTCTGACCTTTAGACCTCTTCAACGCGTAAAACGCAGTATTGTGGGTGATACCTCAAATCACCTAGAGAAACCATTTTGTTTACGGCTAAATTATTCTATGATCAGACTTTCTGCAAAGTTTCTTGAAAAAAAGGAAAGGAAAAAAGATGCCTCGCGATATTTGCGAGCTTGTACATCTTTAATGCCAGATATTATTGTAGAAATTATCACAAATTCAGGTACAGTATAGTTATCTCAGATAAACCTAGTTTACCCGGCATGTGTCTCTATAATACCTGAACGAGCTTAGCATTTTCTCAAGGAATATATATATATATATATATATATATATATATATATATATATATATATATATATATAACCTCAATTCTTTTGGAAATCCCCAACAGATGTCTATCAATTACCTGAGATAAATTAGGTTTTAGGATGGTAACTTTAATTAAAACACAGTCAAAATTTACAAAATTTCAGAGTAAATTGTCAAAACCGGAATGGAACTTCATGCAAAAAGAAATACAATTTATGTGGCTTATCTAAAAGAAAAACATGTGGCTATTTGAACGAAGTCACAGGCATAAATAAGAATTTCATTTCAGTTCTATAGACTTTGTTATTTTAAGTAAGTCATGGCCATAATCCCCTTGGTCATAATAGCGACCAGCACTCTCGTTACCGTCAACACAAAACGATACGTGTCAGAGTTAAAAGTTTAAACTGTACATGTATTGTTTTGTATGAGGCGCCGTAGCGGACAAAAGCTGGTCCAATGAGAAAGTTGCAGTTGAAATTTCGGTGTCACATGTCGAGAAATACAATATCATGTGTTTGGTCAAATTACATGTCCTTAAAGTTCCATTTTATGGATCGAGATTTTAGATTTTATATGTTGAATTATATAGTGGTGGTTTACCGTTCTATTTCCTATGTCGACGTTTTACAGTGTATATTTTGAATTACACAGCGGTGGTTGAAATTTCAATATCCTACGTCGAGAATCCCTAATTCACACGTTGTATGCAACTGTTTGTGATGAAATTACCATTTCATATGGCGAGTATTAAGATTTAATCTGTTGAATTTCACAGCAACAAGAAGCAGCCTCCTTGTTTTACTATAACGCGGTCCGTTCACGAGAGCGACCTCTAGCAAAGAAATTCATAGTAATTATCGACCTGTGAATGGTAACTTTCAAACTGTAAATGCATGAAATGTAATGGCGCCTCATAATTGAATACACGAATGATGTATCTTAATACTCGATATTATTTTGAATTGTTAAAGTAGACATTGTGTAATGGTTCTTTTAACACCAACACATCATTTCACCATATAAAAATAACAATTCTGACAAGCGCAATAAAATGTCCAATCACCGCTGTGTAATTCAACAGATACATTCTGAAAACTCAACATACGAAATGGCACAATCAGTGTGATTCAACATGTTAAATTAAAACTTTCGACATATGACATTAACATTTCAACAACCGCCGTGTAATTCAGTAGATACAATCTAAAAACTCGACATTGGACATTGAATTTTCAACCAGCGCTGTGTAATTCAACACATGAAATCTAAATACTCAACATAGTAAATAGAACTTTCAACATAAACTCTTTGAACCAATACGTAAATTAGGAATTCTCGACGTATGACATTGAAATTTCAACCACCGCCGTGTAATTCAAACGACAAAATCTAACACCTCGACATACAAAATGTAACTTTCAACCACTGCTGTCTAATTCAACAGATACAATCTAAAATCTCGACCTAGACAATGGAACTTTAAGGCCAAGCAATACGTGAAATTGGAATTCTGGACATATGACATTAAAATTTCAACGGCAACGTTCTGATTGGACCAGCTTTTGTATGCTACGACGCCTCATATTTCTGATATTTTTTCTGGTGTCATTTTCTAAGTCATGTTAATATTGATACTGTGTGTTTGAGTGTACGTGTGTGTGTGTTTGTGTGATTTGTATTTTTAACGTAGCTTTAACAATTTTTGAGTCATATCGCTACGATGTCTGCAGTGTGGCAGTTTATAGTGATGTCTAGCAGTGGCTCATCATGCTGCATACATGTAGCATGGTATCCCACCCAGTCACATTATTCTGACACCAGGCCGACCAGTCCTAACACTAATCTCTGAATGCTGAGCACCTAGCGAGGCAGCTGTTAGTATCATTTTTTTTAAGTTTTTGCTATGACTCGGTCGGGGTTCGAACCTGTGACCTCCCGCATCCGAGGCGGACGCTCTAACCACTAGGATACCGGAGCGGTTAATATTTATACGAATTCTGGTATTCGTAGTAGACAAATCACGCATATTAGACTAACATTATCTTGGTAAAGAAGGCATTAAACGTTCTAACGAAGCGTGTTTTCATATGATCAAAGTGTTGTGTATACTAGTGAATCGTCTTGAACAATCGATGGACAAAAATTCAAATATATTTATACTGTTATGTATATTTAATTTGCTTTGTTTCTTAGTTTTTTAAAATTTATTTTTACTTTATTATATGCTGTTGTAATATAACACCTTGTCCAAAATCAAGTTTATTTTCTACTTGACCTGAATTATTTATTTTTTTAAAATTCTGTAAACAACTAACACATAACAAACTATTCTTTATCTATATGAGTTTAATATCAGGATAATTATTAATAGAAGTAAAGAATTTGTTTGGATCTGGGTCTAGGTTATTGTAATTCGCTTACAATTTACCTGTCGTACCTGACATAGTCCATGTTATATATTGTAATTTTTAGTAACAGACTTTCTAATAATAACTAACATTTTATTTTGCAAACATTAAGAAGTTTCTAGAAGATTGTTTTCGATTAGGAAATATTTTTTTAAATAGAAAATGCCAATTGTGACCTGTGGTCAAGTAGAGGACTATATAATCTTGTCACTGGAATGATTATTCATTCTCGCTTTAGCATACGAACAGAATCAAATTATTGTTGTGTGTCTTTGATTTGGAATTATCCAAATTATATTTTCTCTGGAAATACAAAAGTGCTCTGATAATATTTTTGGAAATAGGAACTTGAATTTATACTGATATTTCAAATGCTGATTTCTTCTTGGATTTTATTACTGAGTTTTAACAAAAGACTATTGGCACATCAACACGATAAAGTCCGCCAAAGGCACAGCAACACATTCAGAGTTTGCCTTAATTTGGATTTCCACTAAGGTTTATTCATAACTTTTATTATTAGAACTTGTGCCTGTAATTCTACGATTATTTTGGGATTTGATTCGGAATATCGTTAAGTTCTTTTTTTTTTTTTTTTATTTTCTTCGGAAATAAATTAGTTTTGAATTTTACAAAGCTTGTTCCTTTTCACTCTTTTATGTGTCTTATTCTAAGAGCATATACTAGTTACTATACGTTTCATTAAAGTATCCATCAATATCGTACATAGCACGATTTATGAAAAACACTTGATTGGAGTAAATATCGGAAAATACTATCACAAAAGTAATTTATTTAAGTTAAGTAACACAATTATAATTAAGGCATTGATTGACCCTGTTGCAACGCTTTTGAGCACTTCGATAGTCTTTTAGCCCGAAAAATGCCATTTACCCAAAATAATTTAGCCAGTATGAGCAAATTCTTGTATTTTGATCAATGTGTACACATTTGCTATTACATGCAACAACTTTTTAGCCAGTATGTGCTAATTCTTTTGTTTTTGACCATTTTGTATACATTTGCTATTACATGTGACAAATTTTCGCTGTAACTCTCCTTCTAGTCCGAGAACGTTTGGCTGTTACACGTGGAGATGGTAGAAGTGGCTGTTACACGTGGAGATGGTAGAAGGATGTTTTAGGAGGATCATCTTTCTAATTAATATTCTTATACTATTGTCAGTATGTAGTTTGTAAACTATTTACAGTGAAGTATATCTTTCTCAGACCTGAGAGTTCAAAAATAGTCCCCCCGTGTATTTCTCTTGTAATGATCCAGTTCCACTTTCCAACATGTATTCAATTTTCTTACTGCACTAGTCTCTTTCTTAACGCATCTGTTCTTAAACGTGTATTACAAATTTATTTGTACATCTCCATGACTTATCTGATGATTTAAGGATTTTATCAACACAATATAATTATTCATAACAAATTAAACTTGGCATTCCACTATTTGTTTGCATCAGATTAAATCCATCGGCACACTCGTTTGGACCTAGCTAAAATTGGTAAACATAAATTCAGTTTGTGTTAACGTTGTCTTGCATATATATCATGTGATATTTCGGTGTAAATAAGCTTAGGCCTTACTTACATAATCAACACAGATACGTTCATTAAATGCAAATGGATTAAAGAGAATTAAAAGCTAAAAAGCAATTATACAAATCAAATGGGCTATGCTCACTGGGCACTAAGAATGTCCACTTTAGAATCAGGAAAAAAGGGCACAAATGTCCAAGCAGAACAGGGTCACTTTTGTTGTCATTCGACAGCGTTTATAAACGGTACAGATGCATGAACGGTGACTGATTAAAATAAATTTGTTAGCACGGTAGAGTAAAATTACATAGATCACACATCCCTAGGGTACTTCGAGGTACAAAATCATTTTTGCAATATAAGTTCGACTCTTCATATACCTTGATACTAGAGTGTTTAGCATCGTATTTCTACTTAATAGGCTTTAATCAGCCGTAAGAGCAATTGAACCGCAGTTAAATATATTCCTCTCTCACGAAGTTCTTCCTCGTTAATCTGTATTTCAGCAAGTTCATAATTCTGCAGCCTCCCTCCACTATAGACATAAATCTTACTGATATCAATAGAAGCGATGGGTCAATGTACTTCCTGTTTTTATCCAAACCGATTCAAACCGTCTTTGATTGGTTCATCGCCATATTTGTACTGTTAGTTTCATTATCGTGTGATTCTTAGCCGGGCACACTTGGGATTAAGCTAGAAGTAGATTTGTTGTAATTGTTATTGTAGATTGGGAGTGGAGAGTTGGGGGTTGGGAAACTTAATTACTAGCAAGATGTCCATCGATGTATCAAGTTTATTTTGTGTTTTCTGTAGATGATGTGATTTATATTGGATGTTTTTGCATAAACCGAGAAAATTTTAATTAGTGTAACAAAAATATTCAGTCAGTCCTCCTCTTCTTCCTTTTCGTCTTTCTTTTCAATGCTGTTTGAGTATGCAGGAATGAAATTAATCGCCGTGTTACGAATGCACATTAAAACCGATTCACAAAGTCCCTATTTAAACATTACCTATTAATAGTTGAGTTTAAATATACATGAGGCGCATACAAGTTTTCTTCTTATAGAAAGATAGTGGGCTGAAGCAGTCCGATTTCATTATAAAACAAGGAATTGGCACAAAGCCGTGGAGAAAGAGAGTGGGCTGAAGCAGTCCGATTTCATTATAAAACAAGGAATTGGCACAAAGCCGTGGAGAAAGAGAGTGGGTTGAAGCAGTCCAATTTCATTATATACATCTTCAATTGAAAAGACTTCATCTGGATTTTTTGTCCCCAGTTTCTCTTGAATATTGAAAACAACATTTAACCCCAGGAAAATTCATTGAAGCTTAGAATTATCATTGAATAGCTTATTCATACATTTTACCCAGTATATTCTGTTAATACAAGAATTTTCAAAATATGGAATTTGTATGGATTGTTCATAATTATAAACATTGAACAACTGTGTCTAATTGCAGACATATTTTAAATAAATCCCTTGGTTGGAAAATGGATAGTAAAACCAAAGCTTTGTGCAATGAATGACTTTGAATAAATTAATTTATGGCGTTCCGATAAATTGAAAAGTTTCAATTTCTTTTATTATCTAAAGCAGCTGAATCTATTTTATTTTAAACATTTTTTTATTTATTTCATTTTCATTTAATTAACAAAAACCGAGTTCACTAACGCATCTAGCTCCTTATCCAAACCATAAAATGCTTCAAAGACATATTTGGTTAACAAAAACTAGATCATATATAAAATTTAAACAGATTACATTTGTCATTGACATAAAATTTAAAGCAAGATGAATGAAATATTCAT
Organism: Megalonaias nervosa; assembly: GCA_016617855.1. Lineage (NCBI taxonomy): Eukaryota > Metazoa > Mollusca > Bivalvia > Unionida > Unionidae > Megalonaias > Megalonaias nervosa. Next base: position 14,267 of record JAECUM010006632.1, read on the forward strand.
ATACTATTAATAAATCAACAATTAAGTACTAATGTTGAGAGAGAGAGAGAGAGAGAGAGAGAGAGAGAGAGAGAGAGAGAGAGATTTAAGTGGTCACAGCCACTATTGTTTATTTTCTTTTTTGGAGGATACGAGATGTTTTACCTTGTAATTTCAAGTGCTATGATAGTCTAGTTTCATTGATATATTTCTGAACAGTTAGAAACATTACAGAGGTTGTTCTGTTATTGAGTTCGACTTAAAATTCCAATAATAAGTATAGCGTTGCACGATAAGTTGGTTGAAAGAAAGAACGAGAGAGCTGGGATCTTTGAGTATTACATAAGATATAATATAAAAATAGAGGTTAATGTATTTGTTGTAATAACCACATGCGCACATCGAAGAGTTAACTAAGGTCGCTCTTTCAATGTCGAAACTGAGAGGGTTACATGTATGTCGAAGTTTTGATTTTTGTTGCTCTTCCTTTGAGTTAGAAGATGAGCATGACATCACTAACTGCTTTGGTTTCTGTGAGTATATGAGTGATCGATCAGGCCAGTTTGTGCTCTGAACTGTCTGTGTCACACTTGATAGGACATGCCGCTTGGGTTTGATAACCCAACAAACGACGTGCTGCAATTCTGATATTTACACTGCTAGTTCTTCTGTACAGCTTCTGCAATTCTCCTCAATTCATAGTATGCAGCCCCAGTATGGATTAACTCCGCCAGGTGGAGTGATCCTGTGTTAGATTTCCCCAGTAGTCAGGGTCAATGCTGAAGTGTTTAAAGGATGACTTGAGAGAATCTTTGAAGCGTTCCTTCCAACCACCCTGAGGTCGCTTTACCTCCTTCAGCTATCCATAGAAGGTGTTCTTGGGTAGTCGCTCTTCTGATAGTCTGGTGACACGAACTTTCATCTCAGCTATGACTTAATCAGCAGAGTGTGGATGTTTGGAATGCCTGTCCGTGTGAGAACCTCAGTGTATGGGAACCCTGTCCTGCCATCCCATCCTCATCAGTTTCTTCAGGCAGCCCATGTGAAAATGGATCAGCTTCTTGGCTTGGCGTCTGTACACGGTCCAGGTTTCGCAAGCATACAGCAAGGTTGGCAACACAATGGCTTTGTAGACCTTAAGTTGTGCTTGTAGACTGATCTCTCTGCGCTCATACACATTTACACTTGGTTTTGATTATAGGATATTGAGGGTTTTGTTTGCCTGTATTATGATACAGTGGTAGTTTCTTTAGATTGGAAGCAGTCTAGACACCTTAAGAGAAAGTTTTTAACAGAGCAATCTTTGATGGGAAAACAGACCTCAGAACAGTCTGAAGTATGATATTGATGATGTTATGTTTTGAGAGTCGCTTAGTTTAGATGCCTTATCGCCTTCGTAGAAGAATATCGCTGAATAGTTGGAGTGCTTCAATATTTATCATCGAGTACATAATGCATAATCTTTTCTTTTTAATTCTTTGTGCAAGAGTTTCGCAACCAGTGCCTTTTGATAGAAAGGAAATTTATATTATCAAATAGAATTTCGGAAAGGGGATACCAATTTGCCTGCAGGCAATTAATAAAGTGTTAATTATAGAGGGATTAAAAGTTACAAGCCCGTCTTTTCCACATGCATTACGTTTGATAAGGTCGTTATTCATAATATTTTGTGCCTGTAAAGGATCTGAAGAAGAAATTGCAATTATTGTTGGTAAATAACATTGCAGACCAGTTCCCAGTCCAAATCGTATCAAATATCGTTTATATAAATAAGAAATAGCGAAGGGCCCTATATGGAACCTAGAGCAACCCCATAAATTAGTTGATATTTTGCTGACAGCGAATTTCGATAGAAGACTTTCTGGTAAAGATCGGTTAAATAACTTTCGATCCATGCTAGATGTTTATTAATAATTCCATATATTTCAGGTTCATGAACTAATCATTTTATCCAAACTGTTAAAAGCTTTACTGACATCAATGAACGTTAAATGTGTAATTTCATTCGTATCGAGTAAAAAAACATATTTTATGTTATAATTCAATCACATGATGGGACACTAATCGACCAAGAAGAATTTCAAGAAATACAGATTTATGTATCAAGTATATTTGGTGGAACAAAATGTATGTATGTGTGTATGTATGTATGTATGCATTCAGATTTATGTATCAACTATATCTGGTGGAACGAAATGTATGTATGTATGCATGTACGTATGTATGTATGTATGTAGACAGGTCTTGACGTCACCATGGATTCAATTCTTGAACTCTTCAACTAATTTGATCTGTCTGAGGTTATCGTTACCTTGATCAACCATCTTTACTAATCACCACTTACGAAATAGTTGTTTGTTTATTTCATGCCTCAGATACAAATTCATAACCCTTCAAGGCACAGTCCTTAACCACATCATAATTAGCACTTTGTTGTACCAACAGTGACGTGTAGACTTCACAAGCTTTTAAAATAAGCACACCTTAAAATAATAAAGTCCAGTTCTTCATGGGTCATTGCAAATTTTGAACAATTTTCTCAAATGGAGGAAATTATTGATTGAACCTAAAGTTCTGCTAGCACCAAATCTTGAACTTGTGTGTAAAGGGATGGGGTGGTTTTCGCTTGCTGGCTTTAATTCTTTTAATGTCAGTTGAATTTGTCTTTCTTCTCCCTGCTTTTGTATTTCTGTCTTCTCGATCACTTTGCACTTGCATTTCTCTCTCTCTCTCTCTCTCTCTCTCTCTCTCTCTCTCTCTCTCTCTCTCTCTGTTTCCCATTTATGTATTTGCATTTCTCTTTCTCTCTCTTATTTCTGAGATTGGATTTCCATCATCATTTCTTTTTGAAACTGTAAGTTTTTAACCCTTCTTCCAGCTGGTTTTTAAAAGAATTTCAACGTTTATTTTCTTTTTTTTAAAAAAAGTTATATTTCAGAGTCAGATAGAGACTTACTTATCAAATCCACAGCACTTTTATCAAACAAATCATTTTCCACAAAATACTGGATCAAATTGTTGTTTAAATTCTTGTTTTACCTAAGAGGCTTTTACTTTTGAAACTGAAAAATGTCTGAGAGGCTCGAGCAACTTGGCCTTTTTCAAAATTTCTTGCCCTCCCTGGGTAGGATTTGAAACAGTTCTCCACGTTAGATGTTTTTATGAGAGCATCTTGGTTTCATTAGAGATTTCTCAAATATATGAAATTAAAATACTAGAGACTAAGATAATTCCGGAAAAAAATAAATTGAAAACTTTTCTGAAATATTTTTAAGAAAGTCATATCCCGGACGAGTACCCCTAATTTTCTGTTACGATTCTATGGTCTTAAACTAAGTAAAAGAAAAGAGCGAAAACCATCAAGAGTACTAACATTCAACAAATAATTTATTTCCTTTGTATACAAAGTAAAAATCTATTAAAAAAAAAAAAAAAAAAAATTAAAATAATGTGAATTAAGTCTCAAATAGTCCAAAAAGTTCTATCACAAATCCAAACGTATAAATTGTTTCGAATGAATTCAGGTGGTATTCCAAATAATTTCCAATCTTGAATGTGCTGATATACCAATAGTATGGAAAGTGCCAATGTGCTAACAGTCCTTATGGATCACAATGACAGAATGCAGAATGTCTGTCAATGAATTCACAATCATTCCCAAATACTATTTAGTCCTAAAGTCAATGAGCACTTGCATATTCCAATAAATAATTGACACAAATAAATCCTCTCAAATTATAACTGGACGCAACTAAAAGACTGATTCCACTATACCTGTTAAGATAGAAATAAATAATTCTGATGAAAACAATCTGAATATAAAAAGCTAAGACACAATATAAGTACCAGGATGAGGGTCAAACGTTCATATCCAGAACATTCTAAGTTGTAATCAAGATTAGGTTTACAAAAATATTTACAAAGAATATGACAAACATCAGGTTGACCAGGAATTTCCAAGGGAAAACCAATGTCCTGGATTCAGATCCAAGCAAATATGTTTACAAATATTATATTAAGGTTAAGCCTACACTCATGGACAAAGGTTAGCTCTGTAATATGTTGTTTACACAATGACCGTTACACTTTACATTCATGGACACTATATATTATTAACACTATATATGTATGTATCTCTCTCTCTCTCTCTCTCTCTCTCTCTCTCTCTCTCTCTCTCTCTCTCATATATATATATATATATATATATATATATATATATATATATATATATATATATATATATATAACAATTGCTGCTGGAGTCTGCTTCTCTCAGATGTAACAGATCTAAGCCAAATATAGAATAAGTCAACCCAATGTTTTGGCTTTTAAGTTAAAACGCCGTTACCCGCATATCGTTCCTATTAAACGTCTGCAAATTTTTTTCCATCAGTTCTGTGTTTTTGCAAAATTTAGTGGAGCATTTCTATAAATATTGAAGCAACATAATATCTGATGTAAAATAGTGACGTTAGCGTTGGTCAATTATCTGTTCTTGGATTAAAAGGGGCAACCTAACGATTTAATGCCTGTTAACGTTTTATTTTAAACATGGACGGATATGGTGTGTACTTTGTGACTTTCAGTTGAGTTTTTTTTTTCTGAGACAACGCTGCCTTTTGCGTATTCGGATTTATGTTAACTTTTCGATATTATTATAATATTTTACTGGTTTTTGTTTTTGTTTCTTTATTTACAATAATTGCAGTTGATTTATCCGTAATAAATGAGCAACTTTTGAAACGGAATTTTCGTTGTTTGCATTATAAATAATCTTAGCAAGAGATCTCCACTATGTTTGACCCAAACTATTATTATGCTGTAAACACTGATATAAATTGGTAGCAGACAAAATGTGATCAGCTTAGTCAGATTTGGGTAACATGGGTTCTATATTAATCTTTTCTGACTAATACATTTAATGTGGTTTTCAGCTTCCCCCCCCCCCCCAAAAAAAAAAGAACGGGGTTGGGCGCCATAAGAATGACGATTTTCCTCGAATATTTACTCCGCCAACAGCGAATTCATAAGCACCACTTTGACTTTATTTTCACAATGCACAATGGGGCCCCGAGTGGCCGAGTGGTCTAAAGCGCTCACCGTTACGGATCACTGCCATCTCACCTCTGTCTGCGTGGGTTCGAGTCTTGGGCTCGGCCAGTGTGGTTATGTGAGAAAGCTTGCGGGTAGCTTCTAATGGCGTTAAACCCTATAACAACAACAACAACAACAACAACAACAATTTCTTAAAATAACAATGCAATATAGGGATTAGACAGTTTAAAGTTACAGCGAGAGTTTAACTTGGGTACAGTAAATAGAATCAAGATAAAGGATCTTTATATGTCAAATTACATATCTTCAGCTAAACATCGTTTGGTTAGCTTGCACGGTCGATATGATGGAATGACCGCTTTAAGCAGCAATTAACCACTATGTGGTTTATGTGCTTGTGTTTCTTTTTTTATTTTTTAATGTAGCTTTAACAAATTTAGTCATATCGCTTCAATGTCTGCAGTGTGGCAATTTATAGTAATGTCTAGCATTTGGGGCAACATGCCGCAGACATGTAGTGTCACGTAGCACCCAGTCACATTATATTGAAACCAGGTCAACCAGTCTTAACACTAACCTCATATAGCTGAACGGAAACGAGGTAGCTGCTAGTACCGTTGTTTTTTTTTTTTTTTGTTTTTTTTTAAATAAATTTTTGGTATGACTCGACCGGGGTTGTAACCCGCGACCTCTCGCATCCGAGGCGGACGCTCTGACCACTTAGGCCACCAGAGCGGTAAACTGTGTAGTTAGGAAATAACTGGCCGTTGACTGCAGAAAGCAGGTGGTCATTTAATACGCAATTTCTATCGAGAGAATGTTACGGGGAAATGTAAATGGCGTTGTGACCAGGTGACCCTATATAAAGATGACCATTAGGATAGGTTTGACTGTAGAGAGAATTACGCATAGTCTTTAGGAAGATAGACCCGTCCAAATAAATGTTAACATGAGGTACTACAAGATAAAATGTAGAAATGTTAAACTTATGCAAAATATATACGAACTTCACGACAAAAAAGTAAACATATAGAATATGTAAACTATATGGATGCAAGTTTCCAATTACGGCACATTACACTCTGAATCTTTCTGATATATTTAGCACCAGTATTTTTCCTTTAAACTGGAGCAAGAGTGATCCATCAGATGAAAATAATTATAGAGGGACACAATTTGCTTAGCTGCATATATAGGAACAGTTTTCAGTAGCATATTAAATCAAAGACTCTCATGTCGGGTCATTAGATATGATATTATATGATGCACAATTTTTTTAAGAAGAATAATAGAATGTTATATGGCATTTTTAAATTAAATATTCTTATTCCAAAACTTATCCGTATAGCCATGTGTAAAGCACTTAACAAACATTCAGTCAATTTAAATTGTTTACTTGTTCTTTTTTAATTAGAACGCCTATCTTCGTTATTATTTGCTCTTTATATTAATGATCTGGACGTTACATTATACTCAAATATAGATGCAAGCATAGTTTTAGAAGAATTTCACTATATCTTGTATTCTTTACTGATGATACGGTGATATGGTCAGAGACATTTGATGGACTCAATGCATTGCAATCCTTAAAAAGTATCATGCACACTGTGTACAATAGAATAAAATTTGTAAAACATTGATCTCTCTCTCTCTCTCTCTCTCTTGAGGATATATGCGTACAAAGGTTTTCTTTCGCCGCAATTCATTCATTTATGCATGAATATATTTTTCACGCATTATGCATTGTATTCACTATGAGCTGTTTTGCACACGTCAAAACAAAAATGTTCTGTTCTGTCTTTTTCTGTTTTGAGATTTGTGGCAAGGTTGTGGCAATTACATACAGATGCTTTGACTGTTCTTCTATACCATATTCCGTACTGATTACACAAGAATAATTCAAACTAGAGACAAAGGACCTCATGTTTTCCTCTTGCATTATCTCGTGAACAACGAGCCTTTCCTATATATATATATATTCCGATTTTCATTTATTGTATTGGAATTGAAATTTGTAAGGACCTTTTTCCGGTCTCTGATGACGTTTCTGCGTGCATCATCAAACAACGGTTTGTTGAACGCGCTTCGGCGTTGCCGAAGTTTGGTAGCAACATCATGGAGTATGTTTTTAAATATAGCTATTGGATACACCACGTTGTCGAAACACGATCAACTGTAGAATTTTATTGGTAGTGGGGTTGATACACTTCCTTCAAAAAACCTTGAACACACAACTCACTTGGTCAATAATCAGATGCTGATTTTTTGCTTCCTTTTCATTGATCGACATAACGTGCGCAATCTTATATGGCGCAGGAACGCACGTGCTTCTATTGATTTATTAAATAGTAACGGCAAGAAAACTGAAATATTTTAACAGATTATGGCTGCTGACTGTGATTGTGTACTTACTAAAATGTAATTGTCATGCACCTATTTATGTAAATTTTATAGCCTATGTGAAAACATCAACTTCTGTCTCCAAAATGAAGTAAATAAACTAAATAATGCATGGATGGCAAGCGCACTCTATTTTTTATTACATCAATATATGTAAACGTCTCAAAACTGCACCGCCTTACCTGTGTCATGAGTGACAGCTCTTATTTACAACATCAAGATTTGTAAAGTTTTAAAAACTGCCCCGCATTAATGTTTCGGTAGTGGCAGCACTTATGTACAATCTTGTAGACTGGTTTAATACTTGTCAGTAATCTTGGAAGATGATCACTGCGACAAAACAATAAGCAATCTATATAATTTTGTTTGAAATACACCACCCCACCTCCGTCTCTCGGGGCCGCGAGAGGCCGAGTGGTCTAAAGCGCTCTCCGTTACGGATCACTGCCATCTCATCTCTGTCTGCGTGGGTTCGAGTCTCGGATTCGGCCAATTTGGATATGTGAGAAAGCTTGCCAGTAGCTTCTCGTGGGTCAGTGGTTCTTTCTGGGGTTTTCCCGGGTTCTTCCTCCACCATTAATACTGGCAGCCATGTATAGCCTATCGTGTGCTGAAAAATGGCGTTAAACCCCACAACAACATCTCTCCCTCTCTCTCTCTTGGTTGATAGACCTATTTTATATTCATTTTTACCTGACTCTGCTGTGTTCCTCTCTCTCTCTCTCTCTCTCTCTCTCTCTCGTCAGTTGAAGTGTTCATGCAGGTAAACAGACAACGAGAGCTTAGCTGATCCTCGGTGACCCTTTCGGCATAAACGTATTTAAAGTAAATATCAGCACAGGTTTCCTTTTCAGCTGATAATGGACTCCGTTATTTGCCCACAGATAACCCATTTTTCCTTAGTCAACCTCACGATGTGGAGACCAAGCATTATTAAGGTCTAAACAACATTCCAGGTTGATAGCTCGTGTCCCTTACTGCACTGTAACACAATCATTGCCAGGGTCCTTTGATAGGTTCAGAACTTAGCGTTTGAATTGTTCTTGTTATTTGATTTTTGTTTCAAATCCTCCACTTTTTTGCAAATGGCATAAAAATATTTTCTTGTAAGTTAAATACCTTCTTTTTCGATTGCATTATAAATAACCGCTTTGGTGTCCTAGTGGTCAGAGCGTCCGCCTCGGATGCGGGAGGTCGTGGGTTCGAAGACTTATAAAATGGTACTAACAGCTGCCTTGCTAGGCGCTCAGCATTAAGAGGTTAGTGTTAGGACTGGTCGGCCTGGTGTCAGGATAATATGACTGGGTGGAACATCGTGCTACATGTATGCGGTATTATGCCCCAGTGCTAGACATTGCTATAAACTTCCACACTACAGACATCGTACCGATGTGACTGCAAAATTGTTAAAGCTACGTTAAAAATCCAAATCACACACACACACACACACACACACACACACACATTATGAATAACTATTAAGCGTCTGATTTATTGATAATATCTGTAATATTCTCACACAATCTCATTTGTTAGTCCCACCCCTACCGATTTTAAAAAAAGAAGGTATCAAGTATATTAAACAAATCACCAAACTTGGTCATTTCTTTCATTGATTTATAAGTTCAGACGTGATTGTCGAAAGAGGTTCCCAAACACTGTCAATTTGTTGACGTTTCGAAGCAAAAGGGAGTTTTTTTTAGCAACACGGTCGTCATAACTGCTTGGGCCAGTCTATGTTTTCAAGCAACAGCTGTTATGTAGCTCACCGTCTTTGAAAATCCTAATAATTTTGTTAATTTTGTATTTGCATCTCTTTGAATACCAGTATACAAGAATTAATCGTATTTATTTGTTCAATTTGTTTTAGAAATATTAAAACTAGACAAAGCAAATACTGGGCGCTGACAACACAGTTTGTACTGAAATAGACTATTCTAGAAACCAGAAATGGACAGCGAGTAGTCTGCTTGCTTACATCGGAAGCTTCCGTTTGCACTGATACACCAACAATTCGTCAGTGTTAGGGACCTCTTGGCGACAATCAGCTTAGAAATTATAAATCAATGAATGAAATGACTAAGACCTGAGTATTTTTTTATTTTTTTTTATCTTTGATGCTTTTCGTTTTAAAATCGGTAGGGGATATAAACAAACGGGAGGGTATGCGTATACTTTAGTAAGGATACTTGAAATGGTTTGAAGATGTACATAAACATGAAGAAAAATAAAAATAAAAAAAACTCGCTAAAACATACATAAAATATTAACGATTATTGACTGAAAACTTAATGATGTTCAGCTCCCACCCACAACAACCTAGTCTAGAAAAAAATGAATGAAAAGGAATAGAAGGTAACTACAATGAGCATAAAATAGTTCTTAGTACTGCTAATGAAAATATACTTTCACTTGTTGAAAATTGCTTTGAATTTATGACCATTTATATCAAGGGATTTTACGATGTTACATTTATACATTTTCGTTGTTTCTATTTTACTGCTTTGATTATATTTAATATAGGGAAATTATGTTTGAAACGAACAAGCAATGGATTTCTATCATTTGACCCTTGCTAGACACCTGGGAGCATAAAACCGTAATAAACTAGACGCGTTCCTGAAATTTTCGATGTATCCTGTTATGTAGTTCATAATTTCACCGCACCCATCGAAAAACTGGCAATTACATTTTTTTTTAAATTATTGCATAGTGTGCTAAATAAATTACCTTACTAGCTTAACTAAGTTTTGATACTTTACAACACCTCATAATAATGTTCAAAATAAGTACTCACAAAATAATTATAGGTTACACATACATTTCTAGTTTTAGTAATAATTATTTGTGTAGGACCTTTTGGAATTTTGTGTGCATTCATTTTCGGTTGGAATGTTTTCATTTTTATAGTTTCATTTAATTAGCTCAGATTCATTTTTTGTTCATGTTTTGCTCATTTTCTTTCTTTCATGGATTTGGCAGCGGGTCCTATTTCATCTGTTCGCCGTTAAGGACCCCTCCCCCGCCCCTTTTCACCACTTACGGTAAATCCGTAAATCACAGAGAGCTATATCAAAAGGCCTCTGAGATGCTCCACATATGCTTGTAGAAGGCAGATATCTCCGATCGGAAGTTGATTTTCAAATTTGCCGTTTTTTTTGTTGTTTTTTTTTTTTCAATGACAGACTGTTATCTCAATGCATGTCTCCACAAATGACACGCCATTGGTATGACAATCGCGAGTTTGTACACAAGCATGCGGTTTCCTGATAATCTAAGGCTTTGTACACGCGTTGAAGAACAAGATAAGATATAAAATCGTGCTGTTAGCATCCAATCTGATTGATATCAGATCTCCACTCTCCTACGTCGAGTCTGACGTACACCAACAAGAAGCCCATATTTTGGTGACCTAGTCCACTTATTTTTCACAACATATATGATAGCGCGTCGTGGTGCGAGATAGCAAACATTAAGAGAAGTGCTTTACGTTTATCATTGAGAAAGACAACATAGGTTTTTAAAGGGTAAATTCTGGACAATCATAATCTTGGACGCAAGATATTCTACAATAGGTATGTTGCATCTTTAGATTCTTTTTTTCTTTTTTGTTTAAACCGAGATGGTTTAATTTGTCTTTTTAAAACTTTGCGTAATTTAATTCATATTACAGATGGTACCTTTCTGATCCGTCATTTCATGCAGTTCAGTTTTAATGTCAGTAATGGTTGTATGCAGTAGCGTACTAACGGAGAGAAGGTGCGGACGGGACGGTTACCACAGGCGCCAAAGGTCTTGGGGCGCCTAAAGAGCTGTGAATGATAAATTTAGATGCCAGAAAAAGCCACCAAATGGCATTAAATTGCAGGAAAATTGTTGGCGGCCGGGGCTCCTCCCAGACCCTGCTGGGGGAGCTCATAACGCTCCCCACCCCATCCCCAGCTGGTGGTGGTGGTGGTGGTGGGGGGCGCCATTTACGCCACTGGCCCTGGCGTCATTTACTCTTAGTACGCCATTGGTAATAAGTACACTGTACACTGTACAATGGCAATTTATACACTGTATTCTGGTAGTATGTACACCACAATGATAGTACACTGTACAATGATAGTATGTACATTGTAGGATGGCTGTAGTATCAGTTAATGAGGGACAATCATGTGTAATTGCACTTTGAGACACAGCTTAAGGTTGACAGCTTTAAGACATTAAGACCTAGAATGGAGAAATTAGCTGCCGTCATTCGCGTGTGGTTTACCCAACGGAGTGGTGCGCAGGTATGGTTGTGGTGCCAAAGGTAATTACAATGTTCGCATTTGGGTAGATCTCGCCAAACTAAATGAATCGGTAACGCGCGAAAATCGCCCAATATCGAGTGCTGATCACGGTTTGGATCAGTTAACTGGTGCAAAAGTTTTCTGCAACCTGTATGTCAACTCCAGGCTTTAGCAAATTATGCTTTCACCCTAGTCTTTTTATTTACCACTTTCATTAGTCCTTCGTTCGCTTTTGCTTTAACAGATTACCATTTGGAATTTCGTCCGCACCTGAAATTTTCCAGAAACGTGTGTCCCAAAACTATAGAGAGAATTCGCTGGATATTGTATCAATGGACGTTGTTCTTGTAATTGGACTCAATCAGTCAGTTCATTGATGGACAGTTTGAAATTGCTTGGCTGCAATTGAAATGGCATGATTTACTCTCAACGAAAAACGCGAGATTTCCAGAGCTTCTGTGATGTTCGTAGCGCACATGATATATATAGATTTCACGGGAATTAAGGCCGATCCAGACTCCCCCCCCCCTCCAACAAAAAAACCAAGCGTGATCACTGAAATTGAACCACCCAAAAATGTCTCGGAAGTTAGACGATTTCAGGGCAAGGGTAACCACCTAAGCGAACTCCTCTGCGATATTTACTGAATTAAAACATCGAGTGGGTCTGGCGTCTTTCTCATGAGAAAGCTTTTAATGATATAAAGTCGGAGCTTGACTCTACACCAGTGTTGACCCTATACAGTCCCAACTACCAGATAGTCTAGTCAACAGATGCATTCTCATATAGCCTAAGGTCTGTATTGTTACAAAACATCGAGACCAGTGGCGTATGCCTCAAGTTTGATCTTTATCACAGAATAAAGACATGCACAAATTGATAAAGAAGCTTTGAATGTTATTCGGTTACGTGCAAAAGTTTGTATGTATATCTTAGGTCTTAAATTTCACACAGAAACTGACCAAAAATCAATCATGCCTTTGCCTAATTTAAAGACCCTATAGAGTTTGTCTCTCGTAACCCAATACATTGAATGACGTTAATCTGGTATGTTTTTGCAATATCTCGTGTTTCTGGCTACAATGTTGTAACTGCTGATGAACTTTCTCGTGCTCCAAACTAGGGCATATGTTGATCAGTTTCTCTCCGATCAACCTGCATCAAGTGAACGGTTACATGAGATTTGGCAAACTCCGATTAGAGATGTTGTTTGCGGGGAATTTATGGTACATGCAGATGAAGGTTGGCCTTACAAATTTCAGCTGAATACGAATCTACAACCATATTGGCCATTATATGTTGATTTCACACTTAAAGAAAACGTCCAAAATACTTTGCTGACATCATGTAGGTTACAAAGTAATTTCAAAGTGAAGCTTAGCTCTACGGAATTTCCTTGTTAAGTACAATAGCTTTGCCCCTGTCGACTGTTATTGTGAAGTACAATAGCTCTGCTAACTGCCCTTGTAAAGTGCAATAGCTCTTCTGATAGTCCTTGTGAAGTACAGTAACTCTGCTAACTGTCCTTGTGAAGTACAATAGCTCTGGTTCTGTCGACTGTCATTGTGAAGTACAATAGCTCTGCTGACAGTCCTTGTGAAGTACAATTGCTTTGCTGCCTGCCCTTGTGAAGTGCTATGGCTCTGATATACATATCGAAAACTTTGAATCCAATGAATATGTTACAAATAAAAAAGATTGGCGACGAATGTTAGATGAGTGTTGCAGTACCATGTGTTGTAACATGCATTGTTTGACAATTGGACCAGCTTTGTGTGTGTGTGTGTGTGTGTGTGTGTGTGTGTGTGTCCAATTTTACAGAGAAAAAACTTAATACTGACCACAAACGAGATCTTAGTTAACATAAACCGGAAGAAAACAAATCGTAAAGGTTTGGTATAAAATGGATTCATAGTCAAAACATGTTACCAAAACAGTATGCCGGCTTTTTGTCTTTTTCTACAGTTTGTTTAATTTGCTATTCTAAAATTGCAATCCTTCGGGAGGTGTATTAGAATAAAGTCGGTCAGTTTGTTTCGGACTTACGAGAGTATCATTGTTATTGGTGTTCTCTCTTTCATACATCAGACCTTCTGAGGGAAAAACGAGTAAGGGTTTTCAAAACATAAATAAGGAAAACATCTGGTCTGGCTCATATACACAGTTATCCAGATCATTGTTGCTTTATCTTCAGTAATGAAGTAAACCAAGAAACAACGCACAGCAAAGTCCCACTAAAAAGAAACAAGAGAAATTAAAATGAGTGCTACAATGCTCGTAATTCAAGTGGGGAACATTTTTTTCGTAACCATTACATTTCTTATAAACCACGATACTCCTACCCAAGCTAGGCAACGGTCATTATGCGATCTACTTCAAACTGGGCTTTTGCAAGGTACACATGCGAGCCATTGATGAGATGCTTTTATTTCCACACAGAGGCAGTCATGCACATACATAGATTGGCACATATGTCGTTCAATATATAGGCCCTTTTCATTCCCTAACTAAATTCAAACGGTCTACAATAGGATGCTGCAGTCAGAAATAAGATTTTGCTCCCATTTGATTTCCGTCCCATTCGATTTCCATTACCCCAATACTCTCCCCCAATCAAATAAATTCTTTCTTCTAAGTTCTGGGTGGTCTCCATAGTAATGCTTCTTCTTAACTTGCTTACCATGTGTTAGTTATTTGGATAGTTAATTTGGAGTGGGAGATTCGAAAGTATCTCCTATTAAAAAAAGTTGTAATTAACGGAAACGGAAACAGTCCCGGAGTTACATAGGGTAGCCAGCTATTACCAGATCCAGTAAAGTCAAGCGACCTTACACCGAGCTCTCCATGCATATAATTGATAGGGAAATGATTTCTGTTTTTCGTAAGTACAACAGTTGTAATATATTTGGATTCTTTAATAAACTAACACTCGTGCCAAAATTAGAGTCTTTACAAAATAAATCTCGTAATTGGCCATTCTCACAGTTCTTACTCAAATGATACAAAATCTCACACACTACTATTTCGGCCGTGAGATTTGTCGGTCATGTGACTAAGCAATGCTCCATTGCAAAGTAGATTCTGTTCAAGTTCACATATTGGTTTATTAAAGTAAACAATGATATTTTGAATTATGTCAAAGGACATAAACATTCTTTTTATCGCTTTCCGGCAGAGACAGGATTCAATATAAGGTCGCCTAATTATGTCAACCAGAGCGTAAAGCGTCTACCCTAAAACGCTAACGCTATCGCGTTGTTGCAGCCAGTTCCATCTTTTCAAAAGGAGATGTGCTCCGGCCTCCCACCTGAATATTAATGTCTAAATATACGACACAGAGTAGGAAGATTTATAGGAAACTTGAATTAGAGACTCTGATTGCACTGGCAAGATATAGTCATTCATGTTCTGATGTGATGCTAAGCACAGACACACACACACACACTACAACAAAAAATTTTCAAACCATTAAAAAAGGAAAATAATCAAATGAAGCACCTGTCAAGACTACGGTTGAAGTACTTGTTGTAGGTATCATCTCTTCAGGTGCAACATAACAGAAAATATATTGAAACGCACAGGAAAGCTAAAGTAATACAAAATGCGAACGAAGACTCCTTCCTCAGTTGCGGACCGCTCCGGTGGCCTAGTGGTTAGAGCATCCACCTCGGATGCGGGAGGTCGTGGGTTCAATCCCCGGCCGAGTCATACCAAAGACTTACAAAAATGGTACTAACAGCTGCCTCGCTTGGCGCTCAGCATTAAGAGGTTAGTGTTAGGACTGGTCGGCCTGGTGTCAGGATAATGTGACTGGATGGGACATCATGCTACATGTCTGCGGCGTGATGCCCCAGTGCTAGACATCACTATAAACTGCCACACTGCAGACATCGTAGCGATAAGACTAAATTGTTAAAGCTACGTTAAAAATCCAAAATCACATCACAACACACACACTTCATCATTTGCGTGCATGAATATACAAAGATTGGGTTGACTGCCCGACAAAGAGAGAAAATCAGTTTGGGTTTATAACTATGATCGTTCAGTGCCCTCATACCTCTAAACATGTTTTTCTCACCTTGTTTATAGCTCACTGGTCCAGACATTACGTTTGTCGAAAATAGAGTATACTGTCTTTACTCTGCGTGAAATTCATTAAACTCTTCAGCTTACTCCAAATTCCTTCTCTAGAAATCAGAGTTCCACTAAAGAAACAATATATGAAAGAATATTTATTATTTACAGTATACCAAAAGCTGGAAATCTTTATTTCATATATAATGCGTTCGGATGACAAACCAGTGGCTGCGCGATGAGGTGAAAGGCAGCAATTGTCCCTGGGCGCCAGGCGAAGTAATCGCAATTTAATTTTTTTTTTTTTTTTTTTTCGCAGCTGAAATTTTCATAGTGTATCATTTTAGTGTAAGGGGCCAATTCTTCACATAAGGTATATTTGGGGGTGGTGATGAGGGAGGATGATAACCGCCAACATAACTCTTCACCAGGGTTAAAAAGAGGCACCACTTAAGACCATTGGCCCCGAGCGCCTCGAACATCCGATCCGCCATCCTGCCAAACTGTGTATGAGTCGCAACTGTTTGCTCAGGTCTTAAAAATCATTCGTATTTTTTAGTCCAGCCTGAGACATTTTTATGCCACGATACCAGAACTGATACTATCAAGCGAACGCGTTCATATAACGGAAATAGTTTTCAATTTAATTTGTTTTAAATCATTGAAGAGATGCTTCGTTTCCACCGAAAGTGCTAAATTACGTTCTTTCCAATGTCAAAACCAGATTCTTCATCCAATGAGTCAACAAGTAATAATAACGGTACTTATGTTTGATTATTTCTTATCCTAAATAGATTGTGTTGTTTCATCGCCTAATCAAAACACGATTAAAACATATCTTACAGAAGGCTTGAGAACCAGAAAAGAATATAACGGCTTCACTGCCGACAGATCTGTAAGACGACCTTAACTGGTTAACGGCTTGTCTACATACTTTAGCACTCATTAGAACAGGGGAGCAGTCCAAAGAAAAAAGTGAACTTAGTTTCAGCTCGATTATACACTTGTCATAAATTAGGTATAATATATGACGTAAACAGATTTACAACCACTTTCAGGTACTGCTGTGAGGGCCTCTATTACACTTCTGAAACTGCCACCTCTCGTCCTTACGTTGCTCGTTTCTGCATTTTCTGTACATGCGTATTTTAGAGTACACTGATCAGCCAGCACAATGTAAATATTTTTGTGAGCAACTTGAGAAACAATATGTCAAAACGTCGTCAGCTGAAGAAACTTAAACAAGCTCTATCTCCTTTACGAAAGAGGAAAACAAAATCTTAAAGTGTTTTGGTAAAAGAATCGATTGCTTTTCCATGTGCATTCTAATGGATGGTTATTGAACATATATACCTAGTAAACGCAACTCAGACAAAACGCACAGCATTCCCGAAGCATGATCAGGGATGTAGAGAGCGATCACGGGCCCTGGGGTAAGAAACACCCGGGCCTCTTCCAGTTCTTGTTGAAACAAAATTTTTCTTTTAAAAAATTTAAAAGTGTTGTTCGGCCCCGGCCCCCTTACGGGCCCGGGCCCCGGGGATATATTCCCCGTTGCCCCCTCCCCCCCCCTTCTCGGCCCTTAGCATGATCTCTAATATATCTCTCATATTATTAAAATAAAGAGAATAAATAGTCTAGTTATTAAGATATCTAATAGCAAATGAAAATTATGTCTCTAATTAAGAATGAAGGGCAATGTTGAAGACCAAATACATTTCTACGTGTGGCAACATTCTTCGATTAATACGCTCACCTAAATTTGGTCACGTTTCTTCTATAGATAGTACACTACCTAAACTATTGTATCTAAGAATATGCAATCAGTCTTAGGCAAAGCGATCAGTGAAATTTGCAATTATATTTAGTGCAAGCAAGACCCTGTTCTACATGCAATTAAGGTTACATTAATCTGGTTAGTTTCATGTCCGTGCTACAACTCCAACTGCTTGGGGGATCTTTGGTCTTGCCCGTGTATACGTACGCTTCAATAGGTTTACTAGCAATGTAGAAAAAAATTATATTTGCCAGCATATTTATTCTAATAATAATTATGTGATTCTTAAAAGCAAGATGACAATTTTGGAATATTGGCCATGGCTGCTGGGCAAGTTTACTTATCTCATATAATGTTTGACATTATCACATAGTCGGTACACTTCGCCTACAGTGTGTGCAGTTTCATATTTTTGATATTATACGTGTGAACATATCACTTTATGTGATTCTGATTGGTCCAAATAAGCCCATGAAATTATTGTGCACGATCCTCTTTACTGATTGGCTGGGATCGTGGGAAAACGTTTTTAACCCCGCCTTCTGGAATGTTTTGTTTTGAATGAACATTTTTTGGCGGCCATTTTTTAACTCGACTCGCGAAAGGAAATTGAGGAAAAATTATCTCGGCTGTCTGAATATGGATATGTTACCCCCACAGGGGTTTGTTATGTCATGTTTAACAATATCATCATAAGAAAAATGGCGTAAAACTACAAGACAAGAACAACAATTAGAAGTAAAACTAAGGGTATTGCTTATTTGATAGAGGGTGGCGGGGGGGGTATATCTGTAACATAGATATAGAATCCACCGTATATACAAGCGTGGTTTAAATGTTAACTTAAAGAAGTAACTAAACTCACCTCTGTTCACAGAAGAATCTGGACATAAATGGGTCTCCTAAATGACAGAACTTTATCCAACCACAGCATCTTTACGTAGTATATATGGGATGTAAATCCGACACGAAAAGAAATTTGTTGACGTCTTCTGTACAGTCTATTGTTCCAAATCAAATACTGCAAATATCCGGTCACAAATGCATTGCAGTAAATGTGGGAATTTTTGCATCCAGTAATCCTATTTCACATGAAAATCGCAACAATGTAATGTTTAGTTCTGAAAGTGACATTTTAGGGTAAACATGTACTCTAATGTAGGCCTCCTGTACTGTGTACCGTATCAAATAATGTGGCAGCATCACGTCGCATTGATCATTCTGTTTTGAAAAATGATTTTGTCGTTTTAAAATGTTCTGTTTATTCGGATGGATGCTTTTACTTTGATTTATAGTTTGCAAAACAGTACAATCTATTTTTACCAGTTCAGCTTTGTTTGGGACTATATTTTATGCACAACAAATGAAAGGTGCACCGTCTGTCAGAATGACCGAAATTATTCGTTCTTCTTTCTATCTAAATTATTTCCACTGAAATAAAAACTATGTGATAAAAAGAATCTCAAATGGGTAACGATTTAATATTAAATTTATGAAACTCGTTGAATAATGTCCGCTTTTACTCGCCAAGGCTCGCAAAAGCTGGACATTATTCAACTCGTTTCATAAATTCAATATTAAATCATTACCCATTTGAGATCCTCTATGTAGCGAGGAAGTACATGTTGTAATTGACATAGAACTATGTGCTTGCGTATACATCATGAAAATAAAAAAAACCTTTCATTTCATACGTTTGATTCAGCAGGCAAGTTCGGTGGTGGCTAAGTGAGAAATGTTTATTAATTTATGCATTTCCATAGAATTGAATTTCATTATTTAGTCACTGTACTGTTGATACTTCTTTGCTACTGAGAACGAGCAAATTCCATTGTTCGCAACTTTTAAACAAATATATTTATTCTACCATCAGCGATTTTATTTAACTAACAATAAAATTATATCATTTTCAGCATGTATTCAGTGTTTATTGATCTTGCTTGGTTCGATTTGGAATCGGTATGTACGAGAGCTTAAAAAAACGTCTAGAAAATGCTAGCAAAATATACATTGATTACACTAAAGTTACTTTGCAGTCGTCTATAACAATGAAGTTCTTGACAAAGCTACAAGCAGGACCTGATTAACCAAAGGCTAAAAATCCTCTTGCTTTAGGTCCTCATATTTTGCAGCCATCATTTAGGACCCCCATTATTTACGCTCTCATTCCACATTGAAGTAACAGCAAGCAACCTTCCCTCTATTAGCCTGAGGCCCATAATAACCTTAATCCGGCCTTAGTTAAAGTGGACTTTGTTTTTATGATTGTGCTGCGCGTGCGTTGCTCCAGTGTGCGTGTGTGTGTGTGTGTGTGTGTGTTTGTGTGTTTGTGTGCTAGTATCATCATTTCGCTGCAGGGAAGAATCATTGAGACTTGAAATTCTATGGCTTTTGTACTACGTTTTTGACATCTGTCCTTCGTTAAGTACAACCCTATCCTCTTTTCAAATACATTTTTTCTCAATGCTGTCACAAGTTCTACTGAAAAATTTTCATCTCGTGTGAAGAAAAAAAAAGTTCAAAAACGAATTTTCAGGATGGATGGATATGATGAAAGTGAAGATGTGAGAACTTTGAGAAAAATATGACTCAAAAGATAGCGGTGTTTTCCCGAAATAGGAAAGTTTTCAATGCATTTCATATCGGCAAATGTGTTTAAAGATAAATATTTGTCTCCCTTGTCTTCAAGGAATCAATGAACTTAGAACAGATAATAATTATGTGCATATGCACTCTCTCTGTCAGAATTCATCCATCCATCATCCCTAGCACTGAATTTCTCATTGTGAATATACCTCTGAACTTGAAATTATCGTCTTCTTTCTCCCACAAAGCAGCAGCCTCACCAAGTTTCCACTGCTTACAGTTTACAATATGTAGCTGGATTCCCTCGTGTGTTTTGATAATAAAACCGATCAAAATTGTTATGCTTTTAATTACATGCTCGTAAGTCAAATTATAGATTTAATTCTGTTTATTTCTCTATGAGAGTAATAATCATAGATCTGTTTTTATATTTGTTTACATGTGCACTCATTAGACCGTTCTTCTTTAGGTTAAATAGGTTTGTTCTATGTGCGCATTAGTTTATGGTGCATGGTCTAGGTGCAGTTGAGAAACTGCCTTTCTTTTCATAATAGTGGGGAGATAACTTGTATGCAAATAAAATCTCTTTAACAGCTGTAACGACCCTGTTACGTCTACACACTCTGTGTTGTTTCTACTGTATAAACGTCATGCTGATCTTGTCCTAGATGAATTGTTTACCTACAAGACAAACGGATAAACAACCCACTCAGGACAAGAAAATGATCATACCACTATCACGATAGAGAATAATTACGATCAATTTAAGGTAGCGGCGGCATTTATATGGCTTAACTTGTGTACATTCAGGTTTTACATGAAATTTAGGACCATATAGTTCACTGATATTAAACTCTTTGCTTTGCAGACGATATTTTACTCTTATATGTTATTCCTATTCAGCAACATCAGTGTTTGAGACATGGGGAAATATTATGGAGTTAGGTTAATTTTTTTTTATCGTTTGCTTGATCTGAATTTTATATGAGATGGTTAAACTAATCTAAACTTGAAGGTGACAGCGAAGTTGACCTTCATACTGAGCATTTAATTCCATGTTTGTCATTTTATTTGTCTGATCTCGAGCAAGAAAGAAAACAGTTCAGTAATTCAACATTATTTAAATGGTAGCAATCAAAAGTATAAAAAAAAAATTGTGCCAATCATTTGCTTGACTTACTGCGAAAACTAGCTGTATTGGCCAAAGTTTTCCTCTTTGATACTGATCACGTTATATTATTTGTTTTGGTACATTTTTTGCATTGTTCATAAAAGGCGTAAGCAAAACATCTAACCTACTTGCAAGCTGTTGTTCCTTCAGGACATGACACCAGATACGAAACTTCCGTTCTCCCTGCTCGGAACGTTTGCTCTACATTTCATTGCATTCCCTGCTACGACGTCTGTTCTTTAAACAAAACGAATATTTCACAAAGAAAACAATAGCAAGTCCATCTGCTATTTGCAGCAATATAAATGATTGCTTGCTTATTTCATTCTATTTTGTTAGCTGTCTACGGTCTATATTTAGTGTTGTCCATGCGTGTTCTTCACATTCTTGTTCCACAAGTTTGTGATTGACATGTGTTGTTCGAACTACAGAGAATCGGATAGTAGATGTGAAAGTATGACTATGGTCATCATAATCATTATTTCTCTATATAATTTGTACACTTTTTGTTTTCCTTTCCAACGTCTAAAATTTTTTGTTGTAGTGTCAGAGACTGCGGATACCTTTCTGTATTACGTCATTATTAATGGTGCGTATGATCCAAGTATAAAGGAGAATTTATAGTTCTATAAATTGTTGCTACCACTTGTTGTAAGTATGTCACTCGGCAACAGAAGTGCACCTTTACCACCAAAAACAGTTTAATTTCACTTTTGATTCTATTATGTGTAGTTGAAATTTTAATGTTTTCATCTTTGTCGTACCCTTGCACTCTTTAAATTTATATATCCAATGACATTTCACACATTTTGGTACTGTCGAAACAAATCATGCCATACACATTATCTTTTGAAGTTGTGCGTCTAATATATAGATTACATAAGATCCGATACATTTCACTAACCTTGCAATGATTCATCTGTACCCATTGCTTTCGAGCAGACAGGAATAAGTTCATTAAGTATGTCCAATATTGTCTATCATAAGAATTTGTTTCAACGGCTGGCAAATTTCTCCAATATCAGACGGTGCCTGCTTCATAGCTACATTTCCGTTGGTAATCAGCTTAAACAACAGAAGGTGTAGATTCACCTAAACGTAGCTGTAAGTTTATGTTCTTCTGGCGGAATATCGTTAAGGTTTTTTTCCTTGATGTATCTTCAGTCATGGTGTGATGGAACTTTGAAACTGGCGTATGAAATTAAATTATTTGATGTCAGTACTATTGCTATTAGATTTGAATGCGTTGCCATAATATAAAGGCATTTTACATTCATTCAACAGTATTCGCATCTAAAATAAGAATGAAATTTGGATCCTGCTTTGATCAATTATGACACGTTTGTGTCCATCAAATACATTCACGAAATCACACAAGCAGATGTTACCATCCACACTGCCTAGTTTAGATGATTGTGTCCAAATCTCATGTCACACTGTGATATGTGTCGTTTTCTGAGAGTCGTAGCTGACAAATGTTAAAGTGCAGTTATGAAGAACGTTTAATGGTTTGCATGTGCAAAACTGAGTTTCATTAAATATCATTTGCACAATACTTTGGTCGATTAATGTACTACATATAATCGCGGGACAAAGATTACGTGGTATATTTGTTCGTATTTTGTTGTTGTGTTTGTTTTGTTGTTTTAATCTAAAGCCTATGGTGAGTAATAAAGTGTGTGTGTGTGTGTGTGTGATTTATTTTTTGTAACGCAGCTTTAACATTTTTTCAGTCATATCGGAACGATGTCTGCAGTGTGGCAGTTTATAGTGATGTCTAGTACTGGGACATCATGCCGCAGACATATGATGTCCCATCCAGTCACATTATCGTTACACCGGGCCGGCCAGTCCTAACACTAACTCTTAATGCTGAGCGCCTAGCGAGGCAGTTGTTTATGTCATTTTTATAAGTCTTTATTATGACACGGCCAGGATTCGAACCAACGACCTCCCGCATCCGAGGCGGACGCTCTACTCACTAGGCCACCTTAGCGGTTTGCAATAAAGTGTTGAATAATGTTCACCTATACTTCGTATATAAAACCAGCTCTTCTTGTGTAAATATATTAAACCTCCATGTATTGCTCATCCACCTTGACATGTCGGTCTTTGATCTTGAAACATTATAAGTTTCAAAAATGCAGAAAAAAACCCAGAGCATTGTAAAATAAAGGAGTGAAAACATGCAAGGCAAGGAACTTAGATAGTAGAAACTAGAATGAGGTCAGTCAAAATGAATCCAGAAAATGAAAAGGTCTGACGGTTTGCCAAAATATATTCGTTTCCTCTATAGCAAAACGATTTTGTTCTCGTGGAGTTTACACACTCTTTACATCTCCGGTAAGTTGTATTTCGCTGTTTCATTTCTTGCATCAGGTTTTGTTTTGTTTGCACAATTTTATAACAGACTCATGATTTATGTTTAGTAGTTTTACTTCATTTCTTTGTATGTCTAATTAAAATGCTGAAAAAGATGTATCTGATAAGAAATCTCTACATGGCTTTAAGGAAATATTGGACCTGACTTTAGTGATGTTATGCTGCATTCTTTGTATGGTAAATAATTTTGGTTAATTTTGTGAAACGAAAAGTTTAATAGACATGCAAATATTGCACATTTAAAAATTTTGTCCAGGAAGAATTCATAATTGATTTTGTTGTTGCGCAATGCGTATGATTGAATAAGCATTTTAAAACATTTTTCGTTACGTGTTATTATGCTAATAAAATCTCAGGGATAATCTCGCAGTCCATTACGTTACATTTTTTGCAACATTTTGTGATGCAGTTGGAATCAACAAACGTTTAATTTTCTTGTTGTAAAATATACTTATCGTAATTATAAAAGCATTTTCAGGAATTTGCTATTTAAAGATTTCTTTACATGCATCATGGATGTCATCTACTTTATTCGTTTTCATATTCTCAACCCATAGCAATTTCAAAACTACGTCTGTCACTGTCAGAATGTATTTGTATCCATTTTTATATTTTATCCTGCTTGCAAGTCGTTAGTGCGTACCTGCCACTAATCATCCACGTGATTCCAATAAACTCTTCTATAGGCAAACATTTCTGACATTTGTGTGATATATAGGCAGACTGTTAAGTTTACCCATTGTTTCAATTGAAAAATGTTTCATTTATTTTCATCCTTTTCAACTTGTTCACATAACTGAGTTATATATATTTAAGCCGCTCTGCATTTACGATCTTAGTAAGATCTTTATTAACCGTTTAACACGGTGTATAAACATACAGTTATTATTTCTCATTCTAAATCAACGTCATGCATTTTCAAAAAGAGAATAGGATATCCATCTACAACAGGTAAGTTTATGTTTAGCAATCTGAACCGTTTCTTCAATCTTTAGAAGAGTACAAATGATTTCAAATTTATGTCAATACAAATAGATGTATTTACGCACATCGATGTGCAATGTATTCCTTCCTCATACTTCAGTGCCTTAAACATCTTGCTATCGGGATTTATCCTGCTTATCATGATGGCATCATCATTAAATTTAATACATAAAGCAACATCTTATCTAAAGTCATGTTG
Organism: Megalonaias nervosa; assembly: GCA_016617855.1. Classification (NCBI taxonomy): domain Eukaryota; kingdom Metazoa; phylum Mollusca; class Bivalvia; order Unionida; family Unionidae; genus Megalonaias; species Megalonaias nervosa. The sequence goes on from JAECUM010006632.1 coordinate 39,154, forward strand.
TACATCTTATTTGATGTTTGAATATTTTCCTTTAATTCTTTGTTACTATTCTTGACCACTATCCACGATTTTATCCGATCGAAACTTGTAAAAACATACATATTGTCTCTTTATAACAACAATGTTGCTTTCACGTTAAACTATGAAATATTTCAATCACATCTCCAGACCTCATGCTTTCAGTATAATTCAGTTTCGTGCTGTTATTTCATTTTAGTGTTTTGCATGCCAGCATCACTAATGTGTACTATGTTACAGGGACTTTGGCATGTTTTGTTTTAAAAACAGAAATAAGTGATCCTGAAATGCTACCATTTAAGGAAACGTGAGTTTAAACTGCAGAACTGACTGTCTGGCTAAAACGAGTTTAATATGGATGAGTTATCTAGGATTCGTTATTGATACTGCTATTAACTTTGACGGTACTGGTTGTTCACTTTAAATGTTACTCTGAAACTTGAATAATCGTTTATTAAGTAAATCTGGTTTATCAATTAGCATTTTCCAGAATTGATGCGTTTAGTTTACAAAATATAGAGGATAATATTTTAGGAATCATCCTGAATCTTTTACTAACTAAATTGTTAATTTATTTTGAGGAAATTGTAACTTTCGTTCAATCGATAACCATAGATGCCGAGGCTTAGACACTACAATTATTACTTTGCCAAGTGTGAGAATAATTAAAACAAATAAGGCATATTATTTTATCCAGCATGATTGACACGTTACAGAATACTTCTTCAGTGAGGCGCCAGCTGATGAAATGAATTGTGTAAATTCAAGATATTAATTCATTCCATAAGAACTATAGTAAAGTTTTACACTTAGTCAGGCGGAATAAATCTCAGTGACATATATTTTGAATTCGTCGATTCTAAGAGGATTTTCCATTAAAAAATGAATGTTTTCTCTTCCCATTCTCTTGTACTAAATGTATTTGTCAAATTTGTAGTTCACGGCAATATAGGTCAAATATAACATAAACGCAATCATGAATGTTGATTGATCTGTCAAGGTCCGAGACAGATATTCAGTCGAATTTATACTGCTATCACACTGTATGAAAACGGAAAAAGTTGAGGCTCCTATTGGGTACGATAAATTTCTCAGATGTCAAGACCTCATAGCACGCACACGAACGAGTGAACGAACTTTCACGTTCAGCTGATACACATATGTAAGTTTTTATTAAAAGACATGTTTACATGAAGCACCTCGAAACGATGTCAAAGCAATAGCAGATGTTTTTAAATAAAGTATCTCAAAGTGCAATAGGAGAAGTGAGGGCATGCACAACTCTGCTCGATTCTGTACAAGTACGGTAACAAATATCCGAAAGTTGCAACTTGAAACTGAATGCTCGTTCAGTTGAGCGATGTGAGCCCCATGATTAAATGCAGAATGCTTTAAAACCTAGACTTTCAAGAGATTTCTGTGTCCATATATTTCATTTTTTACGTACGATGTAGTTGTTGCTAGCAAGTATTAATATCCTTTTCATTCTTTTTCCCAACTAGCGCGAATTTGTCACAAACATGGAGTGTTAATGAGTGTTAATGACAGCAATTACTAACGTATAAAGGTGTTTGTCCGGGCAGCGCGATGTATTCTATGCTACTAGCATAAAGATATACATGTCAGGTGTTAATAAACTTTAACGTTTACTTGACCTTAACAGTTAGAGCGACAATAGTTGAAACCCAAATGTAAAGTTGCTTGGAGTCTATGCAAGGTAAGATTTGAGCTTTTTAATACAAATATTTTATTATAAAACAAAACTTGATATCAGCTAATCTGATTACAAATCATGTATAGATTTCAGGCCTGCATTACGTTAAGCTTGGAACATATGATTGTGTTGATTTGTAATATTTCATGCTCACATACGACTATTTTGCTACACCTGTACACACCTGTTTTATATCTTTCGTCAATTATGTTTTACATCTTAACTTTCTTGCTACTAATTGTAATGCTACTGTTATTTTTATGACAACATGTTTATAAGTACTCAAAAATAGTTTCTGAATTATTCCCTATATTTGATTTGGTTCTACGTACAAACAACTCTTGTTCACAATGAACACCTTTCAATTATTTCTGATAAATAGTTACATTTGCTATTCGAACACCAAGATATATCACCCATGTAGCGTGCAGATTTTGGTACTGTTTTTCATCTGACTGTCTTTGTTTGTTTTGGTTTTTTTTTAATCTATATTGTTTTACACTTCTGCAGAAAGATTTATCCGGTAAATCAAGCATGTAATTCATGCTTTCTCTAAGCTATTGTATTATGTGTTTGTTTTGTTTTTGTAGCTTATATAATTCCTAGACTGTTTTATAACTGCTTTGTTAGTCCGTTACCAATTGTTGTATTAATCGTGCGCACTATTTTTCCGCATAAATTCACTTTTTGGTAACAATTTCACGTTTAAGAAAAGTTGGGCCTGTTAAGATACTAAAATTTAATATTGTCTTTTACGGGCGTTAAATATCTGAAGAATTCTATTACGTATGATTTCTTACTTTAAGTTCTGATTCCCGTACTCTGCATCTCCGCAGAATCATTTATATTTTACGAATCGATACATCTTCATGCAAATTATCGAAGTATCTAAAACAAATATATACTATCTTGGTGGACTTTGAACACTTTTTCGAACCATATAGTGCCTTGCACAAGAACACACTCTGTAGCCGATCCGGGCAGACTCGATGGTGGTAAACGAACCCTCGTTCTTCTGGTAACGAGTCCAACGCATACACCATTATTGACTCTGCTCTATAATGTTCCCTGTTCCAAACTATTTACATGGTTTTAGATTTCTGTGGTTAGAGACGTCAGTTTTGTTTTTTGCTAATGCATCCCGTACCGTAATTGGTGCACTGCTTTCATTCACCCGTCGATTGATTCATCGACTCAGAGAGAGAGAGAGAGAGAGAGAGAGAGAGAGAGAGAGTCTTTAAACGACGTATATAAGTTTGCTGCCTCCAAGCGTCTGAGGATTCGTGCTATTAACAGTGATCGTAGTGAAAGTGAGTGATTGTTGTTTCAAGTGCGTCATCCATTAACTGCGAGATCGTGCGCATATCAGCTGATCAATATGCAGTTTGGTTTAGGACAAAAGGATAAAGTTCGTATTAGGAGGGTTGAAATATTAAGTACATATGTTGCTTTTTTCAGGTAGGTTAGTTATTTGATTAAATATCTGAAAATTTATAGGTGAATAATACAATATAATTATCATAGTGATTCGATCTGTTGTCAGCATCAGAAAATCTGTATCGTGAACAGAGAGAGTGAAATTGGCGGATGAAGAAGAATATATATATATATATATATATATATATATATATATATATATATATATATATATATATATGTGTGTGTGTGTGTGTGTGTGTGTGTGTGTGTGTGTGTGTGTGTGTGTCTCTCTCTCTCTCTCTCTCTCTCTCTCTCTCTGTTAAGTCATAACTATCATCACTACCATAATTCTCATACATAAGTACGGGATCTGCCTATTTGCCCGGTTACAGACTACTGTTTCAGACAACTCAAACTTCTTCGGAAGATATCTCTGCCTTCAGAATATTTTGTCTTTGAGTCATCTAAATCTAAGTACATCGTTCCCGAACCTAGATACACTAGCACGCTGGCTGGTTTCTACCTTACATCTGTCACCAATTGAGATCCAATCAAAAGCAATGCAAAGGGCCTAGACTGTGTTTTACGCTTATTGTGATGTCATCAGTATATTGTGACGCCACCTTGTTATCTTGTAACATCGTCAGCGCTGTGCTCCATGACTACAAGCACAAAATTCCTTACTTTTCTTCTTACATACTTGACAAAATTATCCCATTTTGCGCTAAAGCCATTGTAGAGAAAAGTATTCGTAGGAAATGCAGTGTAATCTGTGCCTGACGCAGTTACCAAAGCGTAGGGTTTTATGTTAGTACCATTCCACCACTTAGTGGTATAGCAGTTATTTTATCCTAGCCAAGGGAGGTAACCCACTGCAATGCTATGGGTTGAATCATTTGAGGAAATGGAAACAGAAAACTTGATCACGATGCAGATATACTCTCACCATAAGGTCCAATATACAAATATTAATATTAGAGTGACATTTTTAAATACTTTGTTAACAAAGTTTTATAATGCAATTACAGCAGAAGAACACAAACTATAATAACCGATTGTGAATTACGAGTCCACGGTCAGGATCCTACTGGGGAAGTGAATGGAATAAGTATAAAAGAGTCGTACGATTTACTATGGAGAACTGGAACTAACTATTGATTGTTATGGCTAACTTGAAGTAAAATATAAAATTATAATTATGAATTTTGCATTTGGCAATCAAATAATACACACATTATATACACTAGATTCAGTTCTAAGAAAACTCTAAACGATATTGGCTCGCATTGTCCAGATCCAGAAATTACAAATCATGGCAAGATAATCCAACCTCTACGAAGCAACAACCTGACTCGGAAGATCATCATGGGTTCATCATATATTTGATTTTATGTACACGTTTGAATATGTATATACCTATACTGTTTTCCTTCCAACTTTTTCTGCTGTTTGTTTAAAGTAAAATAGGTCCATCTTTTTGGGAGATTACAAATATACATATATTTACATCGATCATGACGGTAAATCTTAGTTAATTAAACATACAGACAGATAATGTTAATTGATTGAATGGAGACAACTTGCTGTCCTCATTTTGAAGGCAGGAATGCTACAGCGTTTACAACAACTGTGTTCTTTACGAAGAAATAAAATCTTCAAAAAGTTTCAAAAAATTATTAAAATATATTTCATGCGCATATTTTATAATTGTAACTTTTACGACCAGATTACCCATGGTTTTTAATTGCGCAATACTTTCCATTAGGTTGTTTTGTTTTTTATCACCAGGTAAAAGTAAAATGACCCAATTTTACAGATATTCATCTCTAGAGAAACATGTCTACTTAATCTTTTCCACTTAAACCTTTGACTGAGTGAATACCAGAGATGCAAGGCATATGTTCGCCTTGGATTTCATCTAGAATAATTTAAACGATGGCCTTCAGTGATATGCAGATGCCGGTAGTCTTGAAATCTTTGTGTTCCTACGAACCATTTGCTATTTTACGACAAATCAATGTTAAAATGTGTTGTTGTTGCTGTTCTTGTATTTTTACTTAAAGTTGTAGACTTGCACCCACTTCCATCCCATACGACAAACGTTTCTGACAGTTACCAAGAAAACAAAAATAGATTAAATCGGATCATTCATATTATTTTCCATATTACAGCATCCCTTCTCTACTCCAAACGTGATATTTCCTACTACGGCCGTTCCAACATGGCAGGCAAAAATGACGACAAAACTAGAGCTCAAAAGTGCATAGCCAGATTCCTGGACAACCTGCTCATCATTCTGATCATAGTCGCTCTGGCGATTGGAGTGGGCCTTGGGCTGGGGTTAAGGTCCGACCCTACATGGCAACCAACTGAGAAGAGGAAGATTTTCTACCTGCGTTTCCCCGGAGATCTGCTGATGAACATGCTGAAGATGCTCATCTTGCCCCTCATTATTTCCAGTTTGGTTTCGTCTCTGGCGTCACTGGATACCCGGGCTTCCGGTAGACTGGGGGTGCGGGCTGTGGTGTACTATCTGACGACAACGCTTGCCGCAGTCATTGAAGGAATCATTCTGGTTCTCGCTATACAACCTGGTACCAGAGGCAAGTCCAAGGACCAAATAGAGAGAGCGGGAAAGGCAAGGGAAACACAGCCCTTGGATGCACTGTTTGATTTAATCAGGTGAGCATACAAATTTATTGGTTGTATCCAGATAATTTCGTGACCTCCATTTCATCCAATGAAATTGTTAAAAACTACATTGATTTTACAAATGCTACCAACTCATTCAAGGTGCTTTGTAATATTCAGATTACAGAATAGGCTTCTGTTAGGTGGGTATGAAAAATGCAGAATGCGGAGAAAACTAACAATCTTGGAGAGCGGACCACTTTTTTACATGTCTGTTTGTCGATCTTCGAATCCATGATTGCAGACGTACAAAGAGAGTATATATATATATATATATATATATATATATATATTGTTTGCTGTTTGTCTTATGCCTACAGATTATCTGGTAAATATGATGAGCAACACATTAAAGAGGACAAGAAAATGATTTGCCTACAGAGCTGCAAAAACTACAGCCCATTAAAATGTGTCATGGCAGAAACTGATTAAATATTAAACCATAAGAGGAATTAATCATTTCTAAATAGGGTAGGTAAAATATTATGTAATTCATTTTGCGGCATTTGGGTCACTGATTTCAGGTTTAGGAGGGACAATGATATCGATAGTAATTTTAGTTATTGATTTTCAAAAACAATCGTCTGGAAATGGAACTTTCTGAGAAGAATTTATTTACTTTAATGACTATCTTATGATCAGATATAGATAATGCCATTAAAAATCACCCATTTAAAAAGTGTGCAAAAAACCCAGTGTATGACAGGACGTAATACTAAAGCACAGGAAAATAACTAACATCGATTATCCCAATATCGAACGCTCAAGTTCAAACGACATACATACCTGTGGTAGAGCACATGAGTTTTTGTTTTTCTTCCATCAAATTATACACAACAATAATTTGCTTAGCAAAACTTCTTGAAGCATATTTACTAATTTTTCAAAATCCAAAATCCACTGTGTCAGAAACTCTTATTTTGTTAAAGACCGCGTGTGTTAGAAACACTCACGTTACATTAGTAAATCAAATCAATTAGAAATTCACACTTTTCAACTCACTCAGTTTTTATTTCATCACATATTCGTTCAAATTTTCTTTTTCAAAATGGGATTTAAAGGCACGAGTAATGCAGATTTGATTATTTTATCACGTATTTTATTTCGCTTCTGCGCATAATTTGTTGAGTGCTCTTTCGGGATAAACCTTTCGTTCGACATCGTCAGTATTTATTGTTTCTGTCATCTTGCCCAGCACCTTCTGCTACATAAATTGTCTCAACTTATGTGTTATATCCTTTCATTTTTACTTTTGTTGAAGCATTAACATCGTCTCCTGCAATGCAGTGTGCCAGAGGTACATCACTCGGTACTCCTGTTGCCTTGCTATTTTACGTTTTTCCAGATTTATAAATGGAAATGGTCTCTCAGACTCACGCGGAAGAATATATTACATATTCCCTGGCACCTCTGCATTTTTTAAAAGTTCTCTGAATGTACGTGCCCTTCTTTAATTCGATAACACCGTTCGAAATCAGTGAAAGTTTGTGGTTTGTATGGTTAATACTTTTAATCGAGGAAAGAAAACCCATGCCAACAAGTTTTCTTATCAAGAGAAATGCTTCTGTCGGGATCTATTATTTAAGAATGTAAATATGCTATTGTAAATAGCCATAAGATAAGGCATTGGTGTTGTCAACTAAAAGTCGCTTATCGTCTAAAGTTGACAAATCTACCTATTCATCCTTTAAAAGCACAAGAGATTTTTGCTTATTAGCGATATATTAAATACATTTTTCGTCTTGTAATCGCTCCTTCCATTAAACGTGATCTTATTATTCATGTCACTGTAAAAGTTTTCTATCTCAGCATAGATACATAATGAATCTCTATCGGCCATAAACTTCATTCTGTCACTTTTTAATTTTCCACCTTTAATAATAAATGGTATACATTTTGAAACTGGTCTCTTTATGAGGAGGACCTCGATAATTGCTTGCTAATTGATCAAAATCTTTCGCGTAATAATTGTTTGTTTCAACGTACCCAGTTCATGTGTGATGCTTTTTTGTTGTTTTTTATTAAATTTATTTCACCGCTTTTTCGCTGACGATCGAATTCTTGCATCCTCTCAATTTACTGTTGAACTCACCATTGTCCCTACTTAACACCTAGCTGTGGGCAATGTTATTGCGCTTGGCTCCTCTGACGTTTTCATTTGTACTTGAAATCATTGAACTTTCGACCGATTTATTCATCGGTGAAAGTTGAACTTGTACATTGAGTGAAATGTGTTTAATTTATTTGTTAGTGGAAACATCATCGGTTCATATAGCTAAAATGTCTGTGGTTATTTGGATTTGAAATCATCAAACTTCAACCGTTTTATCCATCAGTGAACAATCCTCCAATTTATATTGTGAAAATTATTTGTTTTCTTTTTTGCTTTTGAAATCAACAAACTTTCATGCGTGTTATAAACTGTTGCAGTTATTGCTTTACATTTTAGTTATGATTTGAAGCGTGCTCTCACTGAATGGAGTTTTAAACATTTCCCTATTCATCAGGCTCTTGTGTTTTTTATCATTTGTTTTGATCCTTTATACCGTTCAGACTTTTGTATACTTACACACTTTGTAGATCCCAGACATCCATCTTTATTATTCTCATATTCGCAGGCAGATTTATCTTGAGGATGCTTTCTACGTCTTCGTTTTAATGATTTTAAAAAATGCTCCGCCAGTGACATAAATAAGTCCTGCTGGTCTACTGCACTATTTTATTTAGTTAAAATTCCTTCAATATTTAAGAAACTAAGAGAGCATATAGCTGCATTGTAATGGCATTCAGTACCTATCAGTGACTTTTAGTACCCACCTAACAAGTGCATGGTAGTGACTTTAAGTACCAATATGTATTTTAGCGACTATTAGTGCTCTTTGGTGACATTCATTAAATACGTGACCTTTACTACTGATCTAAGTTACTGTTAGTACCTTTGTAAGTAACTTTTCTTGACTACCTATGTAACATTTACTACCTATTTTGGTTAATTATTATTTCCTTACCTTCAATTGTTGATACCCCTAAACAGTTTTTTAACGACTCTAGGTCTTAAATATGTAGCAGAAAGAAAGTGAAACCAGCAATTTAAGTGAAATCAACAAGCAATTTATTTCCAGACAATGCAAAGTGAAATATTAATAGATAGTTACGATATGATGAATTAAGTTCCAAATAATCCTAAATATCCTATCACAAGTCCAAAAACATAGAAAGTTCCGAATGAATTCCAATAGTTTTGAATACGCTGATATAACACAACGATACAATCTAAAATGTCTTTGAATGAGTTCACATCTATGCAAAGTATTATATAAATCGACAAGTCAATAAGCACTTTAGTAATTCCAATGAATATTTTAAATAAATAATTCCTCTCGAATTATAACTGATTTCAGCCACATAGCTTCAAATTCTGATCACATTTCGATTCACACAAATTGATATGATATGGAACAGTAATGAAATATTTGTTCATGAAATTCCTATTTATACACGCTTTCACTTGATCTACGTTGTAAACGACTATGAAGCACTCCAACGGAAAAGCAACTAGCTTGATTGTACGCAAGACTAACATTGAATTCAAATGTTACGTAAACATTTTGTTTACAACTTATAATCAAACACAAAAGTTAGTTACGTAAGCATTCCGTTTACAACTTACAGTCATGGACAAAGGTTAAGAACACAATATAAATTAAATATACATTACAATGTTCTTATTGCTGTTACTCAGGACGCAGCATATCAAATCTATCAAAGCATATTAAAAGCAAGCATTCTAATGGGATACATGAATTCAACCCTCTTAAAGTTTCAAAAGCGTGCGATTACGCAAGCAGAGGAAAGACAGAAGAGAATGTGCAATAACTAAAACTAAAAACATAGTGGAAGAAAGTCTTACCAAAGCAGACAAACGAATAGCACCTGATGAAGTGTAACAGTTTTGTATCAAATAAAGAATAGTACAGTTTTGTTTGAAAGAAAAGTACAACTTTGAATCAAACAAAAACAAAATACTTTACTGAGCAAGATACATGATATAGAAATAAGGTAGAATAATTAAATTATGTTACAAGGCAATGAGACAGAAGAGATAGTGGAGGAAATAAGGAAAATAAAAGAAAGGGAGGCAAGGGACGAGCTGAAAGCAGATAGGAATTGTGTCTATATAAACTATTTTATTGTTTACTGGATTTGGTACATCATGCATAAAATAGAGACAAGGCCAAGCCAACTGTTAAACACGTTATATTCAGCATCTGACACTGCACAACATAATGCAGCACAAGTACCATCATAAAACAAAAAAATAAACTACCTGTTCAGCAAAAGCTATGACAGCCTTGCAATATTGTAACATCATTTCCTGTGTTTTGTTCAGTGAGTGATCTTTAGTAGACTTTTCGACAGTATTCTCGACGTTTAATGTTCTGAAAAATGTGGGCAATGTAATTTATTTCGTGTTTCAATTTTTTTTTTTTAAAATAATGATTTAGTTATTTTACCGCCTGCTCTGAATGTGGAGTATGCATAATACGTTATCACCTGAAACAGTTGCACTTGTATCCATATTACTGCAAAAGACATATTGCTTTGTGCAAGACGTTTATTATGATCATTGCGGCATTTAAGTGAGGACATAATGCGTGTCTATTTTGTATTCTTGTTATTGTTATTAGTACACTTTTGTGTATGTTTCCATGTTTTTATCAGTATTACAAGCAATCAGTAAAGTCGACACTTTTAAACATCATTTAGAATCAGCAATGGGTTACCTACGGTCATAATTTCCATTCTTTTAAAAGCTGCTTTTGGAAAGATGTTGGGCGATATAAAAGACAATATATAAGTTTCTGGCAGTCATGGCTTTTAGTAGTATGACAGTTTTTGGCACACGTAGGTTTCAGTAATATGAGAGTTACTGGCACACTTGGCTTTAAGTAGCATGAAAGTTTCTGGTACAATAGATGTTTTTGTAGAGTGAGAGTTTCTGGCATAACTGGATTTTGGTAGATTAAGAGTTTCTGATACAGTTTAGTGTGATTTAGTATTATATACCATGAAATTTTCTGGCACTCTAAAATGTGGTTTGTGAAGGTCCGTTAACAAGGCAGAAGCATCCCTGCGAAGCAGAATTGCTGCTGTGTGCAATTTTATGACATTACAAAAGCAAAAGTAAGTGTAGCAGACTTCTCATGTTCTATGCTGCTCCGGCCTAAAACTTTACGAATATGAATACATTATTGGTACACACAATTTACATTGCAAAATTTAATAGGCCAACCTCCACCTACCAAAAATAACAGTCTGAACATTACCCATTAGTTTTAAATTTAGGTTTTATTGTTCTTTGCCACATAGGTATTATGTTAATGGGACCAAATTTTATGTGTAGAGAAATACATTTCATTTCGTCGATATGAACAATTTCCCATCACCTTCTTATACATTTATTTCAGAAACTGTTTTCCCGACAACCTTGTATCAGCTTGCTTTGAAAAGGTAACTCTCTCTCTCTCTCTCTCTCTCTCTCTCTCTCTCTCTGAGATGTTATTTGACTATGCATCATATAAAGTTATATTTTAAAGATCATTTATAATGTATGCAATATTTTAGTAACCAATTCTCTGTCATTTTTAGATGAGACAGAAATCTATATATTCGATGTTAAACTTGAAACACTTTGCAAAGGATACTAGCGTTTCAACGTGATACATTGAAAGAGCATGCAAAATTTATTGCTGCTGGTACCTGGAAAGTATTAGAATTTTGTCTGCTTTTTTATAATATAATTTGTATAGTATAACTGCATTCCATCATTCTACGGTTATATCTCAAAATTTATCAAAATAGGTCAAAGAAATGTGATATCGCTTATTTACAATAAGGCATTATCTGGGTCTATGAAGTTCGAGTAAATACGGTACTTAAGTTAAGATAGGAGGTAGAAACACAACATATAATTTTAAGAAAATAACAAAGTCGATGATTTTTTTTTTTCCATTCTGACAGAGGCAGCCAATCCGTTTAATTGTATATCCAGACAGATGATGTACTATATGCAGGTTTAGTGACAATTCTACCCTCTTCAGATCGAGTTCTTTCGAATATAAAAGAGTCTATATCACAGCAGCTATGTCCAGACAAAACCAGCATATTCCAATACTGGGGGAATATATAAAATACCATTTTTTTCTAACCATTTTCTACTTAATTCGTAGTTCGTTGCGCTTAAGAAAATTATCTTTTTTGATGTACGTACATTGGTATTATCCCTGTTTTACAAGTTTGCCTGTATAACTGAATGTAAAGCATCGTTTCATTTTTGATCATACAAAACCTTAAACAATCGTAAAAAAAAAACTGAGCACCAAGTTTGTTCCTGGATCTGCTTGAGATTTAGAAAATTTTCATTATCTCTAGTTATAAAAATATTTTAATCTGTGCACAATGTTAGTAATTAAGCGCTCTGTTATTCGCTCGCAAAAAGAATTATTTTCTTTTCTATAGCAAGGTACTGAGGTGAAAAAGCTGAAAATCCATGTAGCAACCACTACAGTCGCACCAGCTGCGACCAATGTCACCGAAAACATGACCAGCCTAGCAACTACAGCTGTTGCGTCTGTCATGAATATAACTACCACAGAAACACCAGCAACAACGGGTAAATAAAATAAACACCAATCTCTCGCAGAGACCATCGCGCTCGCTCCATTTATCTCTTTCTGTATCTATATATTTTGCATGATCTTGTTAAATGCAAGCAATGAAAATAAAATGTATAGGAATTGTTCTAGCTAATTTATGTCATCCCAATTAACGCCTGCGTGATAGGAATACATTGTATAAAACGTTCATATATATTTCTGATAAAATATTCAATGAAGTATTCTTAACATCGGTGTATATGCACGCTCATATATCGATATAATCCGTATTCCAGTATGATTTGAAACCACATACTTGCGATAAATATTGTTTTGATTTTATCTCAAAATTTCTTTTATCATGGGTAAGTTCGTTAAATGTGTGCAGTTGATAGCTTTAAACATTTGCCTTTATTGACGCTATCTTAAACGTCTATTTTCAGCTGCATACATCGAAGTTGATGACCCTCAAATAGTAACATCCAGTGGAATGAACATCTTAGGGCTCGTGGTTTTCTCCATTTTCTTTGGCATAACGATCGCTAAAATGGGCAAAGATGGCAAACCGTTGTTGGACTTCTTTGAATCGCTCCATAATGCTACAATGAAACTGGTCATGCTCGTTATCTGGTACGCACCATTTAACGGACGTCAACAGCATTATGGGACATAAATTATTCCATCAATTTTGATGGGAAAGAGTAAAACATCACACAAATTGAAAGTCCAGCTTAATTTTGAAGAATAATTAAGAATAAAGATTCCTCAATCATTAGCCTTTAGAGTTTGACATGGAAGATGCAATATAGATTTAAGCAATAATCATTCGGAGGATAATTTTCTTAATAATTCAGAAACATGTATTTTTGTATTACTGTATTTACTTACTTGTAAGTTGGATCCAAATGCAAACTGCACAAACCCGGATCTGCCGTCACATAAATGTGCTTGGAGATCTGGGTCTATACAATTCGTTAGGACTAATCAGTAGAACAAACAACATAGACCAAGATCTGCCGGCGCATTTTGCACGGTAGATTAGGGTCAATGTTGTTTGCAGTTGGACAGGACTTGTAAGCGAGTATAGGCTGTATATAAACTAACACACTTCGACGGGTCTTTTATATGAACTTATTAGACACATATTACACTCTAAACAGGTTGTATGCATAACATACCCATGAAAAATGTTGCAGAAACTAAATGAAGGATCAATTTTTTCGTTTGTTAAGGACAGTTTTGTTTCTGAGAATGGGCACACGTTAACAACATACGCTTATTTTACGTAAAGGTGAAAATATGAAGATTTTTTCTCAACAGTAGAGATGAAACTGGCGTCGTTTGGGATTATGTTGTCACTTCATTTATTGTTGTTGTTGTTGTTGTTTTATTGTTGTTTAGTCCTTGCCACCAACTAGATTCAGTGATTCCTGAGCACTATTATTTACGATGTTGTAATTTGTTTCAGGTATTCGCCAATAGGAATACTATTTCTGGTGGCCGCAAAGCTTGTGGAAATGGACGACATCTCTACCATATTCGAACAGATCGGTTTCTACTTTCTGACAGTAATGGCGGGTCTTTTCGTCCACGGTTTCATTGTCCTGCCACTTGTGTACCTTATTGCAGTTAGAAAGAATCCTTTTGTTTTCATGTACAACATGCTGAAGGCGCTCCTCACAGCCTGGGGAACTGCTTCTAGGTAACCAAACTAACGTTAATTATATGTCAGAAAAATGTATTATCATTCCAATCTTATTCCTCTAAAAGACACCTTTGAATTAGGGATTGCCTCTGAAGTGCTTATTTTTCCTTGAAGTTTCGGAAAAGGAGGGGTGGTGTGTCAAATCATGTTTGACGGTCTTTCCAAAACATTATATTCTTACTGACTTATTTTCTCTACGACTGGACACATCAATTCAACTCTGGCAAAATTATGCATTTTATAACCGTGTATATAAGATCACGTCCAGCTGACCCAATGAATATATTAGGGATCACAATATTTCATTTTGTATCCGTTTTTGTTTTCAGCTCCGCTACGCTTCCCATCACCATGGAGTGCCTGGAATTTAGGAATAACATCGATAAAAGAATCACCAAATTTGTGGCGCCAATAGGAGCTACAGTGAACATGGACGGCACAGCATTATACGAAGCCGTGGCAGCCATATTTATTGCACAAGTCAACGGAATTGGACTAAATATAGGACAAGTCATCACAGTCAGGTACATGTGGGATTCCAAATTGAGAGTCTTGAGTTAACTTCCTATTTGTGCAAGCACGCGAAACAGGAATATATATATATATATATATATATATATATA
>JAECUM010006633.1:0-57933 GCA_016617855.1 Megalonaias nervosa
ATATATGAATCTGTAAAAATTTAAGAAAACATAGTGGCATATTTTATGCAGTATTTGTTGACTGAAAAAGACTTTAATAGGGTAGAAAGGAATGTACTGCACCAAAAGCTAGTTGGTGAATATATTAGTGGAAACATTTTAAGAATTATTCACGCAATTTGCAATCATGCATATGTTAAATCCAATAATTTCATTACCAATGTGTTTAATTGTCGCGTGGGCGTACGCTTGGGTTCTGCTTTATCGCATTTACTCTCTTCTTTACGTTTGAATGATCTGAAACCCTTCTTATGAAGGAAACTGGGGAGTTTCTGTAGAAACATAAGAACCATTTTTACTGCTGTAAAACAATTAATTGTTTTTGATGACACTGCCCACCAGTTGCAAAATATGCTCAATAGACTTTATAAATATTGCCTAAAGTAGAAATTAAAAACGAACATAGCAAAACCAATAGTGACTATTTCGCACAAGTTGCTATCTCAGAAGTTATGAAAGTTACTATGGCCCTACAGACCAATAGATTGAATCATATTACAAGTATCTAGGATGCATATTTTCTTCAAAATATTCCTGACATACGTGCCAGAAAATCTGTCTTTGCAAACATTGAAGGCTATCCATATTTTGAAGAGAAATCTTTCAAAATTTGGTACAACACCTGTAATTGGATTGCTTCCTCTGTTTGACTGAAAGATACCTCTCATTCTTAATAATGAGGCTGAGGTTTTGGGGTTTTATAATGCCATTATATTGAAAAAGGTTCATTTGTAATTTTGTAAATATACTCTTCGCATATTTAAGTCCACTCCAGATGCATTATTATATAAAGGATTAGGAAGAATTAGTATGCAGACTGTATGATATATACTTATTCATTGTCATAGATCAAGACTATTGGCACATCAGCACAATATATTGAATTTCATTCTGAATACCACTGGAACTCATTTGGTTTACTCGAAAATTTAGGACTTATGATAGAACTTTGAGACTATTTAGGATTTCATTCACTATACTGTAAGTCATTTTTAATTTTTTACCTATAATTTTAGGTAAATAAAATATATTTTGAATTTTGCAGAACTTGCTGGTTCTCGCTCTTTTCTGTTACTTAGTAAGATCATAGATTCATAAGAGTACTTTCCAGATAATTGTCGGTTTTGTAAGATATTAGTATCTGACAATTAGAATTTTAAGGTGTAAATTTGAGGCGATAGTTTTATGATAGGCGTATACAGCAGAGATTGAACATAAACTATTTCAAATCGTTCTAAGTTAGGTCTGTTGTATAATAAATTATTGCATCGTGGAATTTGATGTACTTTGAATCTTTCTGTGAACATCGTGTAATATTTTGATGGAGTCTGTTTACTGTGTATGCGTCATCTTGGTATACTGAGTTAAGTTTGGATGCATTTCATTGATAAGTTCCAATCTCTATATCGTTGGCTTTGAGTCGTTTTAAACTTCATTTGCACAGGAACTGAAGAAAAAATGATTAGTTGGAGAAAATATCCGTTGCACTTACGTACATGGGTTATCCACAATAAATCGGTTCAGTCTTCATCCAACCCCTAAAAGAAAGTGCAAGCAACGAAAAACAGTTTCTCTTTGATGAATGCTACATGGATTTGTAGGACTAAATATATCACAGAATATTAAAAAGCGGATATATAAACAGATTACCGTGTTTGTTCATATATATATATATGAGGTAGTAAGTAGCAGGAGGCGTATGCTGGTTGCTACATACAAGGTTGCTGCTGCTATATATATATATATATATATATATATATGTATGTATGTATGTGTGTTTGTGTGTGTGTGTGTGTGTGTGTGTGTGTGTGTGTGTGTGTGTGGAAAGATAAATAATAACTAGGTAGTGATTGAAGATAAGTATATTTCTGAAAAGAAATACTATTCCTTATCCGAAAGCTGTTAAAGTTCTTTCTATTTTATTATTTCTAAAGGGATAATACTGATCTTACTTATGTCTGATCCCGAGTATGTGGTCCATAACTATCGATGGCCTACAGCTCAGTGTAGCACAAATATTTGTACATGTACCCATATTGGCAGAGGGACAATTTTCGCAAATTTCAGTTTGCAAACAAACATTGTCCACATGCACAAATGTATGTTCCTTTGAGAAAATGTGTGTAATTCGTCGACAGCTATCGGCCGCCAATCTATTATTGAATCCGATGTCGAAAATCTTTGACCACTCCAACAATGACATTAAGACGATATTAAGAAATAGACTCGTGTCAAATTAAATTTGTTTCAAACCGATTAGACCTTCAAAGCCAATGCAGACATATTTAAATTTAAAAGGTTAAAGAGCAATCCAATATTTCACACATGTGCTTTACCATCTTAAAATGAAATGAACAGTTTAAACAATCACTATTGATAGACTCGAGATATCAAAGGAATTGACAAATGGAAGTGAATTGAAACGGTAAAATTTCAATTGATCCTTTGACATTTTCAATTTGCATTTTCAGCCTTCAGGACGGTATCGTTTCTATCATGCTGAGTGAAGATGTAGTATCAGCGTTCATCAATAACTTGCAAACGGTCTTTGATGTATTGTGAAAACGAATCGGCACTCTAAGCGAACAATTTTTCAGATTCACCTGGAACTATCGGGTGATCTGTATTGCATGATACAAAACATCCATTTCAATACTAAGGAATCAGAATGCGATAATTTTAGTGGCAATAGTTCTTTCGATATCAGCTCACAGATCTTTCATAAGCACTAGACAATCAATCATCATTTGAAAAGACTAATAATTCTGTCTTTGGAAGTTAATGTAGCTTGACTGAAAGATAAATACCATGAAAAGGCAAAGACGGATTATCTGAGAAGCCAAGGAACATGTAAGAAAAAGTCCAAGCAATCACTTTCGCTAATATAAACCATGTTTACTTCGTACAACTAGGACTTGAAATATTTTGGGTAGTGTGTATGTACCGCAAATTAAATCAACAAAACATTTAATATTTCATAAGCACATTAAAACATAACATGATAAGGATGTGTTTGAAATAAGATGATTATTCTATTATGAGTCCCAGCATTCTATATAAACCTAACAAAGTACGATTGCCTTTCAAACTGTTTTTTAGCAATTCCTCTCTTGCTGACTGAAATCTGGTTTTGTTGTTCTCTACCCCATATCATCATTTTCTAGTAACATCAAAGGCTATTTTACTTGTTTCTCTTCAAATCACTATTCACCATATCTTGGGTGATTACCCAATGACATGAAGACCCTGATATCATGAGCATCCTGGAATATTTCCGGGCGAGAATAAAACCATTTTTTGGGGTATAGCAAAGCCAACATTGAAAGGTGCTATTTATATACTGTACCAAGGAGTTTTAAAATATCCGCAGCGGTGGGGCAGGAGGGGAGGGGGCAACTAACCAGCTCCATTGCGGACACTCGTAGCTGATACCATGATAAATCGAATCTTTATATAAAGAGCAAGTCTTTGTGCTAAACGGCACAGTTAAATTGTGTTTATCCAAAACAATGTTTGCAACTGGCAAGATGAATGAATATAGGCAGTATATAGGCAGAAAAGATATATATATATATATATATATATATATATATATATATATATGTATATATATATATATATATATATATATATATATATATATATATATATATATATATATATATATATATATATACCTAACTCAACAAACCAGAATACTAATAATAAAAGTTATGAAACATAGTCAGAAAAATATGATGTGGTTCACTATATTATAACACCGTTATGACATTATGAATGGAGTTTTGCATGTACAAACATTGTGAATTAAATGTGTCAAGATTATTTGATGTTAGATGTTGGAATGTGAGATGATATTTGAACTACGAGACTGTGGCATTTGTGATCACCTCATTTTATCTGTCACTGAAACATCTGCCACGTGTGAATTGTTTCTTCCATTCCTGAACGTGAGCCACACACCCACTATTGTTTAGATCGTCATCTGTATTCTCTTATGGATGTGTACTCTGTGTTTTATACTACGTATGAGTGTAAAACCTTCGTTCTGGTCCTCTTAATGTCACGCTGTGGTCATGAGAATCAACGAATTCGTCAATGAATTCGTCTGATGGCATCAACTCTACAAGCCCCAGGAGATCAACATTAAGTGGAAAGATGTTCGCATGTTAGCGGTTATTATGCCCTATGCATATTCAGGTTGGACCATGTGTGTGTGTTGTGCTGGAATTTCTCATAAATAATTTAGGAAATGAATTATCTTACCTTTCGGAAATTGGGAATATCGAAGCCAAAAATATGATGGTAGTCCATAAATTAGTAAATTCGACCATCCGGTAGAATTTTGTTACCGAAACAGCAAGGCTAAAGAAAGTGATAAAATCAATGTGCCCAGCCTAAAAATCACATTCTTTTGTCGGACTTTGTTGAGCAATAAGTTAGAACTAATTTTACTGTTCATTATTGGAAGTTCTTGTCTATGTAGAACTTGTTATTTTACTTTAATGTGCAAAATAGTATGCATTTGATAGGGACTATTTCTAACCGAATTACAACTTCATTGCCTCGTCAGTACGTTACACCCTTACTCGATTCGTATCGAGTTTCTCTTGTCCGTTTGCTTCCGTTCTACGTAATCATAGGTATGAATGTACAAATAAGATTAAGAGTGAAAACGCACACCGCGTACATTGAGAGGACAACTTAATTCTGTCTAAAGTTTGTGTTCAGAGGTATTTTTGCATGCAGTTTGAACTTGGTTACCGCCATGGCTAGCCCTGAGAAGGACAAGGTTTGATTGGCTAACTAAGCTCATGTGATGTGAATATGAGTCTATAAATATGGGTGCAGACAGTGCAGCGGAAGATAGCTGTCCGAGCGGCAAAATACGAACATCCAAGTACAAAATAATTTCGGCCATATATTCTAAATACAATCCCAAACCATCAATTACTTTTCACATAATCGATATTAACCTCAACACTATAAAATTCCAAAACTGAATCAAATTGTTATGAGAAAATTTAAGTAGATTTAGTACATGATTGCAATGAATTTGAATGCCTTTTAATTATTATGTAGTAATTCTTGATAAAGCCGCTGCTATCTCCCACCACACATTGCTCAAGCACACAAACACTAAAATTAATTTTCTATTGAGAGATGATGCTACTATGTCAGAATGTGTTACAGTCAATCTAATAAATTAACTGTTATGATGCATAGGAATTAAACAGTATAATTAATTTCACCATAATATGGTGTATTACATCGTTCTCTTATGGCATCTAGACGAACAAATCTGCTCTATAGTATCAGAATGTTGTGACGAACACTGTGTTGATGAAAAGTCACTATGCGATACTGAAAGGCATGTTCTATGTCACATTTATTATTGATAAAAATCATTTAAGTCCTGAACTCTGGTCTTTTCCATATAACACACACACACACACACACACACACACACACACACACACAGATAAAAGGAAACGAGGCTTGAGGTATTCCTGTCGATAAAAATATTATACAACGATTGGTATATCAAAAGTACAGTGTACATACTGTGCATGTATTTTATCTACGCCACATACAAAATTAACTTCAGGAAGATCTGTGGGTTGGCATGGGCAATTAACTCTAAACAATCCTTCCGACTGTTTCCTCTTCGAAATGTAGTTGTGTTGATATTTAGTCTTCAGGGAAGTTGCTAATTATCTCGTTGTACTGAGACGCTTAGGATTTAAAAGTGAATGTTGGTTTAACATACAAATTTTGCACTCTACAAAACAGTGCATGGCCAGTGCCTTGAAAAGTGAGCACACTGCCATTTGATCACGCCAGGACTTTGGCCAAGCGAAATGACGAGTAAACATGAGGTAATTAAAACAGTTAAGGTTTGAGTTGATTGGAATGATTATTATGCATGACTTAAAATAATGTACAGAATGTTGTTATATCTTTTTCCTTGCACATTGGAAGCTCACTCAAAACCGATATACCAGTTGCATCACATAAATTAAAATTATCTAATTTTCAAATTAAGTGGTGCTCACCATATCCAAAAATAATAATAGTCTCTCTTTAATATCCAATGATCTTGTACCAGTACTGACATTCAATTAACATTGCTTTAAATGTGAATTTCAGAACTGAATATGCAAATACAGGCCTTGGAGTATGTCCACTTTTGAACTGTTAAAAAGGTGCAAAGATGATTCACATTTTGCAAATAAAATGTAACTTTCTTTATTAAGACAATCGCATCTCAGACGTATAATGACGATTCGACCGTCTAAAATTGGCGCAGTAGGAAAGCCGGTAATTATTGGTTATCAGCAATGTAACAACCAGCGTTTGATGGTATTGATGGGAATGGAGTCGTCTGTGTGAATGCCATGTAACAAGTCCTATCTGAATGCAACGGAAATAGGAGTGTGTATAAACGTTCTAAACACAAATAGCCCCTTTCTTTGGCATCATGTCTTTGCTGGAGATCGGTATAAAACTTTTGTAATAATATCGTAGGGAGCTGAAATTGATTCAGTTGAAAAGAGTGCTATCATTTGCTCCCTGGAAACTTTCAGGTAGTTGACAGTAAAGATATAATGTTGATGAATTGTAGGAAATGCAATACTGAGACAGCCTGCTGCGACGCGGTACCGAAGGAACGATTACATTCTTTTTGCAGTCGATTCCAGTCTTCATCAATAATAATGATATTCGAAACTTTTCTTTGAAAACTTTCGTGATAAAAATCAAGGTATAACGGCAAAAGACGTGCATTTCAAGGAAATGACCGAAACCATGTCGAAATTTGTTGGAGGAAATATCGTGAATTGGTGAAGTACACGTGCGTGTTATTTGTTTTGTCCACGTTTAACTTGACTTAACGCGCAGTTTCAATGCAAATTAGGTTAACTTAGGTAAAAGAGATAATTGATCAGATATATATATATATATATATATATATATATATATATATATATATATATATATATATATATATATATATATATATATATGCACACAGAAATGGACGGATATTCAGGTCGAAGGATAACATAGTTTTCGGCTGTTTTACTGACAAAGAGGTAGAAAGGTGATGGTAAACAAAAGTACGGTAGTCGAATCACACGCAGTTGCATCATCACCACCATGATCAACCTCCTCCTCCTAATCATCAGTAGTAGTAGTAGCATTAGTGTGTTGATGTTTAATCGTAAGCAATAGTCGCACAAGCAGCAACACAAGGAGCAGTACGGGTAACTGTGTTCAGTGTCGGTGTTAAGGGCTGTACAGACCCGCAGAGAAATGAGGACAGTGGGTCCTCAAAATCTAATTTATATGTTAATGAAGAAATTCTGTTAAATATTCATATAAAAAAATTCAGGGTTGTTTTCAAATCAAATTTATTATTATATAATCTGCTTTAATTAGAACATGATTAAAACAAACTCCAAAATTATCGCCCCCACCCCTGCTCCCTCCTCCCCAGCTTGCGGGCTCGTGCGATCTCACGTGTCGCACCTTGCTAAGGCCGTGATAGTAACTAAGATGCATTCCCCAAATAGAAAATATCAAAAAGCAAAAGCATGCAGTGTCCGTGATATTAATCGCTTCATACTCAGTCTGAAAATCCAAAGAGCTTGTTTGAAAATACAAATTAGTGTGATAAAACTAAACATAAGCACAACCCAAATCTACGAATTCCTGACAGTCCACATAACTCTACCTTAAAAATAAATATATGCTTATAGCGTGATTTAAGAAAAGAGTTTATATTTCAACGGCAGCTTAATGTAGGCGTACCACTTTCAACATCCAGCATCGATAAATACGCATATATGTCTGATGTGTAGCTAGATAGATTGGTAGATTGAACCTTAATAAATATCCAGGAGAAAGAAACTTAAAAAATAAACACTAAGCACTAAAACCGAGAAAAGCTCTGGACTACTGCACATTTGAATGACAGAGGGAATCTACAAAGCAGAGTTAATTAATTAAAGAAGGAATGAAGAAATAATTGTAAACCCGTCTAAATTGGGTAAACTACACGCCTAACCTATGCAAGTGTTACACCAATATAGTTCTACAAGAAAAATAATAAAAATTTGTATCTATTGCAAAGAAAACCAAAGTGTTTTGACTTAATTCCAGACTGGAGACAAAGGACGAAAACCACACGTGACACATTCAACGCCATCTACAATATGTACTAAACAGTGGTGTAACTATCGCCGTTGCGGTCCCTGAAATGCCGGGATTGGGGGTGGGAGAAAGGGGCATGCAAGAAGGAGCCCAAAATTCCATTTTCTTTTGCTTCGTGTTGGCATTTCTGTCCTAAGATAGTATGTTACAGTAAGTTATGCGTGGAGGTAATAAAAGGATATACATCTTGAGAATGATGTACCGGGATATTGAACAAGAGATAATAATAATAATAATAATAATAATAATAATAATAATAACAACAGCAACAACAACAACAACAACAACAACAACAACAACAACAATAATAATAATAATAATAATAATAATAATAATAATAATAATAATAATAATAATAATAATGAGTTACTTAATATTTACTTGAACAAATATTATCGTAAGAATTGTGTACGGTTGATAAATTGATGCCTAACTGAATTTGTGACGAGTCGCTATTGTCATGGTTGCACGCACCAACCCCAACCCCCATAACCTCTAGAACTTGCAATTATCACGAAAAGAATAGCATATAATTGTATATGCTGGCATTGTTGTGTCGTGGCGATACAGCAATTAAATCTCATATAAGGACTCATTCACTCCTGATTCCTGTGAAAGAAATCAAGTTACATAGATTTTGAGAAACAATTTATAAATATGCCCCAGAAAAGTGTAAAGTGATATTTCTGGATGCACCTTTCGTCTACCCTCTCAACTGTAATGAACTAGTGCAATTGCATCCGATACGAAAATGAACCAGTGAAATTGTATCCGAAAGGAATTGGCAAGCAAACTATAAATACCAATAGTGGTAAGTGTTCAGTTTAGAAAGAGCGCTACTGGGGGGGGGGGGATGGGGGCAATCTCGTTTTAAAAACTTTCTTCTATTCTTCCATTTAGTTCATTGATGTTTCATGAGTCACAATAATTTGACGGGCTCACTTGTAAACAGGAATAAAGACTAAAATTAAAAAAAAACCATGCCAACCACTTGACGTGAATGAAGTTTTGCATAATAATTTAATTCTTATGGAAAGAATATTTAAAATTCTGAATAAAAACAACATTTGCAGCTTCGATTATTAACAAAATTAAAAATCTGTATAAAACAGTTGCATAAACAGTAGACCAGTCTGTTCACGCGATATTAACAAGTAATTTCTCTACCAAGAAGTTTTAATGCAAAAAGATGTTCGTGTGTGTGAAAGTGAAACCCCTAAGACATTTTAGGTCAATCTTTATTTTTGTTTTAGTTCATTTTAGCCTTCATAAATCCTGTTATGCGCATTGCCTTTATCATGCAACTTTCTTGGTATGTGTTATTTCACGAAAATAGATGATAGTATTTACGAAGTCAATACATATGCTATCTTTGCATAACGAATTCTGACTTTCATATTGTTGTTCAGTTTAATTCATCCATCATCCTGTTAACTGTGAGAAGCAGGAAACAAGATTTGGCGGAGTCTCTTTGAGCATGCCGCTATACAATTTGCCATTAAATCACCGGGTAAACATTGGCAAAATTAAGTCGTCTGCTGTTTGTTTTGTCTCCGTCACTGAATCAAATGTAATAAAGAAATTAATTAAAGCTGGCTGAAAAACCAAAAATTAATACGGAAAAAGTCGGAAATATCTTTTTACCTTCTGTATTTGCCCAACGTTAAAAGCAAATTGTGTACCTAAATTTCCATATTTTCATATTTGCATTATCTTATTCACATATGGATCTTTCCTGTGAAAAAGAAAAAAGTTGATTGGTTGGTTGGTTAATTTCAATGGCACTTTTAACACGGAATTGGCTACATCATGCCGAGGAAATGGAAGCTAAGGCACTTTCCCATTACACAAATCGAGAAAACACACTTGGGCTGGCACAATCCGATATCGACCCCCTGCAACCCCTGAATTTCAAGATGCTATGAATATGAGGTGTAGGGAATATAAAACAAATTAATTAAAGATTCCAAAGGTGTAAAATGTATGATGAAGGCACGGGGATACAGCTTCGATTGTTTTCTTGGACATTAAGCAGTTAATTTGGCTTGATATTTAGAAATGTTGTAACACAGATGACACCAAAATTTTCTCATCGTATTCCAGACAATACCTAGTGCCAATATTATTTTCTTGACAAAAATATTGACAACCTTCCTTTCCATCATAACTATTTTCTAGTAGTAAATGTCTGAGTCATTTTAGATAAGAAGAATAAATTATCTGTCTTCCTTTTCATCAAAGTCCTTTTTGATGAAAAATGCAATGTAAACAAAATATAAGACTGCTGTGATTATTTTTTTCATCATGGTTCATCAAAAATAGAAGAAAAACTTTTCGTACCGTGGCAGATTACTTTGCGTAGTTTATATTTCATGTATAGTCTTGAAAAACACATAGAAACCTAATAATAATAATAATAATAATAATAATAATAATAATAATAATAATAAGGCTGAATGACATAAAGTTTATGTTTCTTTGTTGTGCTTTGCACATCTGTAGGTATGAAACAAGCACAATTGCCAAGAGCATAATTTATGCAATATGCTGTAGAATTCAGCAAGCTTCATTTTGAATATAATTAGATACTACAGGAACCTTACATGTAAAAGTACTGTGCATATTCCAAAGACCAAATGGATCTGCATTTTTTAAGTTTTAAGTTTTTAATTTAGCATTCATATTTATCAGTATGTTTTGAAGAAAGGAAATGCTACTTTTATTTGGAAACGGCTTTGGAGAGTGATTTTCATGAATTCACTTGGTTAAATTGATTCATAATGCTAATGCAGATGAAAATATCTCTGTCTACTCTTCAACTGAATTATAAAGTTTCATTTAATTGAAGAGACAGATCAATGTTCAGAACTAGAAAATGAATTGTGTTTAAAGTTTCAGTTGGTTTTAATATTTGTCTAATTTTCGTGCAATGGTTTTGTCCTCGACAAGGGGTTTATGAGAAAGTTGTCAGGAAGAACGTCTTTAAAAGTTTACTTTAGTTTTTACGTCTCCTAGGCCTACTTTATTCCTGAAAAGGTCTCCTTTTGCGGTCTATTCATCCATTGTATCACATATAATCAATTCATTTTTAATAAGTATGTTTTTAATTGGCCCTAATTAAAACAGATAAACATGTTATAGAAACAAGTGACTTGACAGATTCCTGATCTCTGTTTTCCTTATTTCACTCCGGCCTTGGATTTCTCTTTGTTTCTTTTGTTACGTCTTTAATATAAAAATCTCTTTTGGCAAGTTATTTTTGGGGCGGAAAATGGATAATAAACCTGGGAAGAAGACATATTATCCCGTTACAGCCATTTCTGTGGTTCCTGACATCAAGCCAGAAGGTGCCAAATTGAATAATTTTTATTGTTATTTGGGTTGGCATGTTACTGGAAATCCGTCAATCGCCGATCATAAAGTTTCGGTAATGTGTTAATGGTACAAAAAATACTAACCTTAATCGGACATATTCATGAAAGAAGTATGTAGTCACGTTACTCACACGTGTCACTTTCTGCACGCGTATAAAATAATAGACTAAACTGATGATAAATTATTAAAAAAAATCAGAGCAGAGCAGAGCAGGACACTGGGAGCAAACTGTGGTTTTGTTTTGATGAAATACAAGCAATGATGGTATTAAATGGTACGATTTTGGTTCGTTTATAACCCCGTGCATTAAACCAGTACATTTCATATACATATTATGCGGCGAGATAGAAGTATAAACCATAAAGTGATATCTGTATTGAAAGTGTAAAATTTTAAATATTTAATTATGTGCCATCTTGCATCCATTCATTTGGAACTTAACTGTACCCTTCGTTAGAGTTGTCGAGAAGACTGGAATGACAAAGCAACCTTTATTGAAAATCATTGCAGGGGATTGGAATCAGTGTTTGCACAATATTGTAAACTTTAATGAACGAAGGTGAACATTATTCAGTAACTAAGACTGCATGTTATTCAGTGATTAAGAATGTATGCTATTCAGTGATTAAAAATGTATGTTATTCGGTGATTAAGACTGTATGTTATTCAGTGACAAAGAATCATTTTATTAATTGATTATGACGGCATGTTAGTGAACACATCAGTTATTTATGAAAGACAAGTCTTCAAATATAAACAAGTGTTTGTGTAAAGGGGGGAGGTGTGCGACGTACGTGTGTGCCCCTCTGTTAATGATTTGGCGATCGTTATCTAGGGGATGACCTCCCTCGATGTTATTGCCCAGTGTGAATAGATAGATAGAACATTGACAGAGAACTAAGCAAGACTATTGATAAGAAACAAACAAATACGAGCCCCCTTAAAAAATAAAATAAAATAAATTAAATTAATTAATACATAAGCAAAAATTGCAATTACAATCCAACCGATTTACATTAATGGAATTTAATAGCAATGTTCAATTTACGTATTCGTTCATCATAGTAACGAGTGGTGAAAAGAGTACAATGTCCACGCCTGACTTGCGTCACCTGGCGTCGTTCTCTCTTGACTTTGTGTATTCCACGTCTAGCGTGTATGCTTGGTTCTTCCTCTTGACCCTTCTATTCTGAACTCTCTATTTGCGGACTTCCCTCTTGGACTGTCTTCATCGGGTTTGTCGGGGCGCATATAGAAAGCTGTTCCCTTAGATGACAAGATTACGACTAAAGCTTTATATGTTTCACCACCTATCCGTATATATAAAATCTCTCACTTCCGTTATTCAGAAACGTAAATAGATATCCACACTGCATAAATTCTGACATAATGTGACCTTGACGATTAACGGTCCTTACAAATATACTGTATTTGATGTAAGGTACAATCGTTATCTATAGTTACAAATGACCATTGCAATATACCAAGTCTGACCTTAATTAAACAGTTCATCGTCCCTGTTCCACGCGGCAATTGCCGTATATATCAGCATACATTACTATACGTCTTCTTACAGCTGGCTAGTCAATTCCGCTCAGTAAGATAAATGCTCGATTACTATTGCATAAGATTCACTAAATTCTAGCTTACAGTAACCAATAACCTGCAAGATCATTTGAGCATTACAAAATCATATATAAATATGCAATTATCATTAACTCAAGATAAACAGTATCATCCTACAGACAAAGGAAATTAATTCATATAACCATAAGAAATTTTACACATTTGAATATATGGATTACATCACAAGTATATCAAACACATTTGCATAAAACCAACAACAAAATTGAAAATATCACATGGAAATTAAAATTGCGTACCTTAATGCTGTTTCTTTTCCACACAATCGTGCGTCCTAGCACTATAGCCTGTCTTTTCCTTTCAAGACAGCTATCTGGCCTCTTTACTTTGTTAACGAGGGAAACTCTATTCTCAGGTTTCCACCGGAGTCTCAAATTCGACTTCTCGCAAGCAAAATTGGACTAAAGAATTCTGAGCCAAGTCGCTACCTTAAATTCAGATTACTTCCAAAGTGTACGCCTTAATTTTAACTGACCAATCGAAAGCAACTATTCCTAAATTTTCCCCAAAATAATCATGTCTTTCATCAGTTTTTGACAGCCTCGAATATGATGCAGTTAGCTTTACTTTGAAGATCAATTATTTGACATGAGGTCCTTTACGAACAGATACGGTCGTAGTTCTAATGTACTCTCTGCCAATATACTGTTACGATGACTGGGTCAGTTCCATTGAAGCTTAAACGTGGGTCCTTTTATGTTTCACAGATGAAACAAGGGAAATATCAAAGTGAACTTTCTCAAAGACTTTTCTGTGGCTTGACTATGATAAAATTTTAATGCACAATTTATTCAACTTTAGGATCCAGTACTTCTTCAAACTTCGACACATTACAATTTGATATTTATAGAGATGCACCAAACATACTCGCATATAAGTTGAGTCCAAATGCAAATAACGTATACCTTGTTGATTGTTCTTCTGATTACTCCTAACAAATTGCATAGACCCGGATCTGCCAACGCATCATGCGACGGACGGTAGATCTGGGTCTGATCAGTTTACAGATGGAATCGACTTATTGACAGATGTATTACGATAGAGAAAGTCGAATACTGCGAGATGGATCAATGTCATCTTAAGCATCAAGATCAATGAAATATGAAGCTCTTACGAACGACTCGTGTATACCAGGGTTCACACGAAACCAGCGGTATCTCTCGTCCATGATTTTGTGTCACGAACGTAGATGATTTTGAGAAAATAAAATAATGATTACTCTAACACTCATTGCCTTGGTCTTATTCCAGTGAGTAAGAAGAATTCATAGATAAAATCGTCTCGATTTCTAATAACATGTCAATTTGATAGCCTTTTCCAGGGAGCTATCTACTAATTGTCAAGGGTACAAGTGTGATCTAAATTATTTTGTCTTACACATAGGCAACTCGCTCATAATTTAAATGGTCCTTCTCGCCTTTTTTAATTCTGCACGAAATTTTGCATACATTGGGTCATTAAAGAGAATTGAAATATGTGACAAATTTAAATGATACAACTGTGTCATCTTAACAAAGTGTAAATTTCGTCCTGAATTCTTATCACAAAATTGTATGACCTAAGTAGCAGCGAATTTAGTTTACGTGAGTTAGTAAATTCTCTGAGCGGTGATCGGTTTCTCCAAGGAAATTCATCTTGGTTTTAGATTGAACGATGTTTAAAACAATATATGAAAAATGTCGGGAGATTAAATAATGCAGCTCCATATTTTATCACCGTTTATGAACGTTGAAGCTTATAGTTTGTGAGCACAGTTGCATCGTTTATTCTTTATCTGTGTCGTACGTACGTATACACATATATACATACATGCATACATACATACATACATACATACATACATACATACATACATACATACATACATACATATCGTGCTGTGAATCTTCAGGTCAAAAAACAGGCCGGACCAAAATTCTCAAGAAAATTTAGAATACACGAAAATGCACCAAAAAAAATTAACGACGTGGTATTAGTCACATGTTATTATACTGTTATCTTTGGGTTGAAGAACTAACAGCTTAGCTTAGTTTTACAATGAAATTAGTAAATCCGAGAAATTTGTTTGGTCGCCTATGATTGTCAAGCAGGCGTTGGTGCAAATTTTGTATCATTCCTCTCCATTCCAGAAAGGACGAATAACGAGTTTCCCTCTGTGTAGGAAACCTACTGTTAGTTTTGAGAACCTACTTGTAAATCACAGCTAGGGATTTATAGGCGTCTGGCTGCTTCACCTATCCACAATGAAGGTTGGCGATGTGCACGGAAAGTCTGCGACCCCATTTAACCCTAGCTTTGAAACGTGTGAGGTACGAACATGATATGAGAGTTAATCGACGATAAGCACTCACGAACACACGCGGGAGATATAAATTGGTCATAAATCATATTTGGCAAAGGGATAGTGTTTGTGCGAGAATTTACACAAAATATTCCATGAAGCTGTTTTAAGGTCCAGATGAATCTGGGACATGATTTTTATGTAGAAGTGTGTGTGTGTGTGTGTGTGTGTGTGTGTGTGTGAGAGAGAGAGAGAGAGAGAGAGAGAGAGAGAGAGAGAGAGAGAGAGAGAGAGAGAGAGAGAGAGAGAGAGAGAGATTTGGATTTTAAACGTAGCTTTAACAATTTTTTCAGTCATATCGCTACGATGTCTGCAGTGTGGCAGTTTATAGTAATGTCTAGCACTGGGGCATCATGCCACAGACATGTAGCATGATGTCCCACTCAGTCACATTATCCTAACACCAGGCCGACCAGTCCTAACACTAACCTCTTAATGCTGAGTACCTAGCGAGGCAGCTGTAAGTACCATTTTTTTTAAGTCTTTGGTATGACTCGGCCGGAGATCGAACCCACGACCTCCCGCATCCGAGCTTTATGTAGAAGACCGCCATTTGCAAGACGAAAATGTCGCATTATCAAGAGTTATAACGAGTGGTAGGTTTTTAGCTTACGGAAAAATGCCATTTCAAATTTATTTTATTGGAAAAATAAACTTCATTTGGAAAGTACAAAATTTAGAACAACGTAAAACGTCCTTTCACTTAATGAATTATACGAATGAAATTGGAGTTTAGTGCCTTTTTCAAAGGCAAAGCGAAGAGGCCTACATTAGCTGGTTCAGGCGTGTATCAAAACCATGACCTTTGGAGTCCGACGCTGTACCAGAAGAGACAGTGCAACTCACTAACCATTAATAAAATGTCGAGTTATGTAACTAATGCCATCATTAATGGGATTAACATAAACCAAAAAGAGTAATGAAAGGACAGAAACTTACATTAGCCGCCATGAGTTCTCCGTGTGATGAATAATGCGTAATCATCACTTTTATTTTCTGTTTCGTAAGTAATCTTGAGACCAACCTAATAGGGTACAAGCTACACCGTATTAATGTTGTTTGGAAGTTAAACACTAAGACCAAACTCTCATTACAGCTTTGGAAAGGTAAATTAGAATTGTGTATGTTTTTTTTAGTCTTCAAGTACTGATATATTTCTACCAACTGAAAGTAGAGTCATTCTGGAACCTGTAAAATATATTTTGTTTCTTTAAAATAAATCTCTTCCCAAAACTTTATCACGACATTTTGGTATATAATTGCAAGAGAGTTAGAAGGTAATCGGGGATGGAGAGGAAACACATGTTTTCAACAATTAGGAAATGATCTCTTATTTAGAAACGATAAAAAATAAAGCACATTGTAAGTCTTCATCATATTTTATTTCTGGAAGAGAATCAGTGATAGTGTTACACCATTAATATTTTACATAGATATAAACTAATTATTGAGTAGATAGACCTTTTCGTATCATCATAAACTGTACCAATAGACCTTTTCGTATCATCATAAACTGTACCAATAGACCTTTTCGTATCATCATAAACTGTACCAATAGACCTTTTCGTATCATCATAAACTGTACCAGGTTTGACATCGTTGTAACGTAATTTTGAGATCATTTTGACGTTGAATATCCAAGAGAGGAAATCCAAAAGATGGACTAGAACAGCTAATGAGCGTTGACGTACGTTTCCAATATGTTCTGGGGTTTCTTTTTTCCGACTTGTCTACAAATGCCTCGATATGATTCATAATAAACACTTTTTCATTTGATAACCTTGGTTACGGACTAATTTTATAGCGAGCGCTGCACCGTTCGTTTTAAGACCTCTGATGATAGTACGTATGTGAATAAATAGTGTATGCTTTGCCTAATTTTGTCAACCGGGAGATTGACATGAAATTTGAACTGAGTCAAGCGTTGGACAAATGTCGAAGATCTCCTATCAGTTAGCCTGATTTCGTTCTCTCTCCTTTGGCAAAGCAAAAATGCAACTTGTTACCAAACAGTCAAACAGGTAGGCATGCAAAAATTAAGCACAAAAAATATAAATAATTGAAAAAACTTTAATGCAATGCAATCATGTTTCCTTCTCTAACACTGAGAACGCTCATTTGTTTCTCATTGCGAGACATAACCATAGCGTCACACGCGAATACAGTAGGTGACATCATGACAAATCAGTTGAGCTCGTATTAGGCTGTGCATTTTGATATTAAATTTGTTACATTCTGACTTTGTAACGGTCTTAAGAGCTTTGTTTCTTAATCTATCTCTTGTATGTACATAGTTTGTAAAAGCATAGTCTCCAAGTCACGTATGATGGGGGTACTTGACTTTTATTCTATATGATTTAACTTATCAGCGCTATTGCAGTGGGAGTACGTAACTTTGTTTTATATTATTTATATCATCAGTACTGTTGTAATGCTTATTATTTCACAAGAGACACGAAGAAAACATCAAACCAATATATATCAAAAAGATTATTTTAATTCTATGCTCAGTCTTTTCCTTCGTAAGAATTTTAACTTTTAGATGTGCTATGAACATTCTTAATGCATTGTCTTCTATACATTGATCGATGTAGAGAAAACCATTACATATAATACTAAAAACAAAGAAAGAAACCAAACAAGGAAAACAAATAAACAAGATATTAGCATAAACTAACCAGCAACTATGTAGAGAGTTATATATCAACTTACATAAATTCTTTGCAAAATAATTAATTGCATAGAACGTCTATAATCCTGATTGCTGTCCGTTGGAGAATGATTATTAGGTTTCATTTATATTTATGAAGCTGTTTACTATAAGCATATTTATAACATGCAACTACGCATGTATGATATTCTAATATGTTTGGTGTGAATGAAATTTCTGTTTCGTCACAATCATGATAATTGCGATTTTATGACTTATGACTGACTGAAGAACAGGTGGCACGGAGGAGGGGGGTTCGATGAATATAATAAATTTAATCGTCTTGTCTTCTAATCTACTGGAATATGACAGCCTGACATTATAAAATACTCAGCAGGGATTTTCCTGCAGCAAGATTGATCACCGGTTGGTCAAAGACCGTTGGCCTCTAAGCAGGAACTTTGAACTCTGTGGATTCTCGCTCAAGGTTGGACGACTGGTCAACACTGTGCGAGTATTGAAGATGTCGTACGGAGTCTTTCAAAACGAGTCGAAGGAAATGTCAATGCATGAGAAGGATACAAGGTTTGTCATGTTGTGATTATCATTCGTTTTATGCAAGGAATAATGACTAGAGCGCTGTGGCGGATTCCAGTACTCTGAGAGGCCTGTAATGTGCATATATCTTTTTGATGATTCCATGTAATAAAAATAACGATGATATGCAATAATTAATTTATGACACGGATGCACACTGACAGCTAGATGATTATTTACTTATTTATTTTTATAATTTTTTTTCTATCTTAATCTTAAATATTTTCAATCAAGTACGACATATTTTTGTACAATTATCCACATTAAAAACAGTGTTTGGATTTAGATTGATACCTATTTGTGATTCAAATAGAAAAACTTACTTTTATAAAGTGATATGATATTAAAGTAAGTAAAAAGAAAAATTGTCTTTTCCTCTATTTTTTATTTGCGCTTCATAAACAATAGACCTAATACAAATTAGAATCATGTCTTCTTTTTCCTCTTGAGTCGTCATTATTACATATAAAAACATCTCCTTATCTTCAGGTCATTGACAATGACGTCAAAAGAATTTTAACGTTCATGGCAACAGGTACAAATTCTCTCCCTTTTCTTGCTTCTGCTTCGCCAAGCTTGAGAATGTAAATGCTTGCATTATCAAGTCGCATGAAAGCTCTTTCATGTGTTCCAAGTAAAACTACATCTCAAATGCTTAAATGATAGAGAATCGAATGCCTGAATACCTTCGATTTTATATCGACTTTCTCTTTGATTTACAAGCTGAACTACAGTATAAAGTTGCCCCTTAGCTGATAAAATTGTGACATTTTATTCACAGTAAAAATGTTTCATGATTAGTTTCACCATTACTGATTACTGGTGCAGTTACAGAATCGTGTTGTTGTACAATTGTCCTTTCCTTTCTTCAGCAGATTTTTTGGTTCAGACTGTGATTCATATATCAAGTTGACCATGATATGCCATCCCTGGTATATGTATTGTGTCCATAGGTTTAAAATATTTATTCTTGCTCGAAACTCTGGACTTTGTCTAATGGAAGTATAGGATACAATTGCTACTAATGGCGATGCATTGAAATAAATTACGACCAAAGCTATTGTCGAATTTGCTAATTGAATTCTAAAAAAATACAACATTTACAAAATACTTGAATTTTAAAATACGACTGTATCTTAAAGATTGACGTGTATCTTTCTTCCGATGTCTTTTGGATATACGTCAATTTATACAGTATACGTTATATCAGGAACAGTGCCAAATTTCTATTAGAAGATCCTGTCAATATAAATCCTAAACGATTTCGATCGACGTTGGTAAATATAGTAGCTATGACTCCAACCTGGGTAAGCTTGGGTACAGATTTATATATAATTTATTGTTATTATTATTATTATTATTATTATTATTATTATTATTATTATTATTATTATTATTATTCAATTACTATATGGTGGGAATTTTTGCAGCTTTCTTCATAATTTATATCTACGTCAATAATCTCCTTCGAGGCAAACAAACGTCGATATCTTCACTATGATATACAATAAAAATGTAGAAGATGATAATCTCGACTAAAAGGGTTTGACTACTAATTTTGTAAATACCCACCAGCTTTGAATTGCTTGAAATGCATTTTAAACACCCACCGGCTTTGAATTACTTCCTCTTCAGTTCTCTCCTCGAGGACAGTAAAGATGTAATATTTATTGATGTAATATTTATTGTCATCCTAAACAATTTAACTGACGATAAGGAGACAAGCAAGCAACCACTGTATATCACTCTAATGACTTTAAACAGAGTGTCGGTATTCACTGATGGGAAAACTCTACTGATTGTCTACTGACTTTAAACAGAGTGTCGGTGTTCACTGATGGGAAAACTCTACTGATTGTCTACTGACTTTAAACAGAGTGTCGGTATTCATTAATTGGAAACTCTACTGATTGTCTACTGACTTTAAACAGAGTGTCGGTATTCACTGCTGGAAAACTCTACTGATTGTCTATAGACTTTAAACAGAGTGTCGGTATTCACTGATGGAAAACTCTACTGATTGTCTATAGACTTTAAACAGAGTGTCGGTATTCACTGATGGAAAACTCTACTGATTGTCTATAGACTTTAAACAGAGTGTCGGTGTTCACTGATGGAAAACAAAAAAATTTTCAATATTCTACCAAACCCATCAGCAGCTTAATCTAGTCTGGTATCGACAAGACAATGTTACGTGGAGCTGAGTTGGTCCATAGTTATTCAAGACCAAGAAATCTGCATCGACATGAACTGAAATGAAACCAATATTTATTTACATAAACTAGGATCCTTGACATTATATAAGGACTTGTTCAAATTTTCCCTATTAATATTTGAAGGAACCTAAAAAAAAATTGGTATAAAGTCATATGACATAAATTATATATTATAAGTATTTAAAACGGAGTTTAGTTTAAATCATCTGATTTCTCGTTCATTGTTTGTTTCTCTCATTACAAACTGAACTCTGCTATGACTCTGGTTTTAATCTGTTTCATCTTTTAGCAACTGTATTACATTTTTTTTATCATTGTCAGAGAACAAATCTACCCAATGGAAACAGTACAATAAAATATTAAAATCTTTGTTTGCAGTTAGACCCAAAACAAAAATCACTAAGGATATTACTCCCAGTTCTGTCTGGTGATTATCGCAGCTATCGGCACATTGGAGGCAATCTCTGAAATGGGCTTTCCTCGTAAATTTCTTTGAGAGATAAATTTTGTAGATGTTTAGTCGCAGAACATTTTGTCGTGGTCAGCGTGACACGTAGTTATTAACATCAATAATATTGACGTATGAACTAGGCTCGAAATTAATTACTTCCTGCAAGGGACCATATATTGGAGCATGATTGGATTTTAGTCAGGACACGCTAGGATAACGGTTATAGATATTGAAGAAACTGACGTTATCGTAAGGTCACATTGCGGAAAATGACAAAGTTGAGACAAGCCAGAGACAAATTTAGGGAAATCTTGTGCCATTCGAAATAGGTGTCATAAAATGAAATTGTCCAGGAATAGTTATTAATAAAGGCGGATTAGAAAGAGTTATTCTGACTTCAATGGGAGTGTTAAAACACATGGCGTTTAAAGAAAGTTAATCTTGATTTGCTAAGCTAAACGAAGAAATAAATGTTTTAAGTAATTTCTATTCCGATATTCGGCAGTCGAAGTTTCTGCCGAAAGGGAAGACTGAAGGACTCAGAGGAAATTAACAAAAGAGAGAGAGAGAGAGAGAGAGAGAGAGAGAGAGAGAGAGAGAGAGAGAGAGAGAGAGAGAGAGAGAGAGAGAGAGAGAGAGACGGACAGACAGACAGACAGACAGACAGAGACAGAGAGACAGAGTGAGACAGACTGACAGACAGACAGAGAAGGAAAAGATACGAAAACGATGACCTGTCAATAACAGTGATTTGGAAAGAACAGGAGGCAACCAGGTTATGCTGATATGCCGGCAATATTAGTTCACTCGATTCTATGTTGAAATTTGTTTTATTTGTATAACAGAACAGCTAATTGCATTTCGCAGAAATTTTCTTATTCTATTTCTAAGAGAAAGTGTATCATTCAAATGTCATTTTGAGTTTTATTTTGTTTATGTAATTGATTAAAGTGTTACATTTTAAATACGGGGCTCTTGTTGTTCTATTTCATATCGTTGCTCAGATTTCTGTTATTCCGTGCATTAATTTCATATTTTATTTTATTGTTATTTTATTGTCTTCGCGATCCGGGTAATAACACCATGGTCGATATCTCCCAGTTAACGAAATACAAAACACCATGACAGGTGGGAGATCATATCACTACCTCACAACTATCAGAGCCTCACAACTATCAGATCCTATTTAAATAGTGAAATGAAGGGTAGTGTCGACCTTCCTTTCCTTGGACCCCCTACCTCACCCCGTAATTCTGTGAGAAAGACGTTAAAAGAAATTTAAAGTAAACTTTTGAAATAAAGAAGCCCCTAAACTGTAGAATACAATATCACATTTGCTTTAAAATGC
The DNA here is from genome assembly GCA_016617855.1 of Megalonaias nervosa. Lineage (NCBI taxonomy): Eukaryota > Metazoa > Mollusca > Bivalvia > Unionida > Unionidae > Megalonaias > Megalonaias nervosa. Next base: position 22,876 of record JAECUM010006633.1, read on the forward strand.
ATGTTATTCTTTTCCAAGTTTTACACGATAATTTATATTACGTCAATCTAGAAATTTTAGCTATTTAATTGATATTTAGTTTCCATGACAAAGAAGAATGCGCGTGAATTCATAGAAAACATCGCATGCATATGTGGTGAACAAGATGGAGCTAGAGACTGTTAAATCTCTGCAGCTAGAGTTGTATCAATTGTACCTATATTATCTTTGTAATCAGACCTCCCACATCCGTCTATATCGTCATCTTCTATTATTACCCATATTATCTTTGTAATCAGACCTCCCACATCCGTCTATATCGTCATCTTCTATTATATTTTTAATGTCTTTTCACAAAACATTAATATAATTGGAAATGCCAGCTCAATTTATAAATTTGGAAAAATTTAGCTTGATATAACGATAAGCCGAATGAAAATGTGTAATGTCTTTTTCTCAATATTTTAACCAATGAAGACAGTGATGATAAATATAAAAGGTTCTTATTGTCCAAATTTAAATTAATGTATGCACAGCCAAAAGCAGCCATTAAACCTGGAATAGATCATTAATATATAATTGATTCCTTGCTCGAATATTGCATGAATATTTTCAAAATAGTTCCAGAGTTTTGTATGAATATATGTTCATTCAAAGAAATGTAAAGAATGTTATCATACCTACATAAAATAAAACACGACAACCTAACAGTTTATTTTGTTGATATATATTACTAAAAGTTAAAACTATACCTTTGTTGTCACTCGTCAAGCAGTAGTCGCTTTCAATTGCCGTCAGACAAAAATCTCATTATAAACTACAAATTCATACGGTTCAGATAATGAAGCATTCCATTGGTGAATACATAAACAAAACTACATACGTGTTTTGTTTCGATCGGCGGAAACAATCAGTTTGATATGACGTAGGTTTACATCGAGGCCGTTAGGCCGAAACGTATTCATAAGTTATGTCAACGAGCTCTTTACCCCGACTGGAAACAAAACACGAATGAAATATTTGTAGCTTTACAGTACGAGTCAAACTGCAAGAGAATTGGGATGTATAAGTAGTGAAGGGGGGAGATATATGGAAAATAGGAAAATACATTACAGACCCACCCACCCCGGCCTGTAAAGGGACAAGATTTATAAGGCCAATGGGAATTAGCATTGCAAGACACCCCTGGACCTATATAAGGAAAACAAAATATTGGGTCTGTATAGGGACATAATAACGGGAACAGGTGGGGTGACAAATGGTATTGGCAACAATGTTGCAAGTGGCTGACCTGAATACGCGCGGCTACCCTAGGTAGGGACAAACACAATAGAGACACAGACATAGAAACATGTTTAGAGATATAGACATAAACAATACAACCATAGATTGATGAACATCAATCTATCATACCTAAAATATACAATCGACTAAAAAAAAATTTAGGCAAGAGAGAAGAGATATCTTTTCGAGGCACATGAGTGGCCCAGAAAAAGGCCGTTGGTATTTTATGTTAACACCATTCCGTTAACATAGAGGGCATCGCATAGGTCTTCTTCTCTTTCTTAAACTTCGTCTAACATCTGGCCCGTAGAGGAGGACTCGCCTCAGACAGCATTGTCTCTCCACATAGATCCTTCTTTTCCAAACGCTCGTCTCAGTGATCCGGATGATTGTCCATGATGATTTAACATACATGGGTAAGTCCGTACGGAACAGCATCGACGATACAAGAGTAGAGGACTCAACGTTTGTCCACATATTGTGACGCGACAGGTGAAGGCAATGAAGTGAACCGCGTTTATTTATAGTGGAAGAGCGGATCGAAACGGATTGAGATTTTTCACCAATCCCAATACGTCTTACAAAATACAGTCAGTACACGGAGTCTGTCTTCCAATTCGAAGAGAGCTAATTTTGACGTCACATTTCCTACATAGGTGCGCTAGCGTCTTTGCGCAGTGAATCGATGCGAAATTGTTTTTGAAACATGACGGAAACTAAGAAGACGATAAATTCGGGTGCACCGGCTGTGGAGACGAGAACCGATTGCATAGCAGCGGTTACCAAAGTCAACACAGGTCTACTTCCAGAAGAGGTCGATTTTAATTGGGATTTAGTGGTTTTTCTCTCTTCTTCGCAAGAATTTGTTCCGGTACCAGCACCTTTACCCCCTTCTCCTTCTTTACCACACGTCGAGGATTTTAAACAGCAGAAAGAAGCAGAACAAGCTTTTCTCCTTCGACACCAACAGCGAGAAGAAGAGGCAAGAAGGAAACAACAGGAAGAAGAAGAAGCAGAGAAGAAACAAGGTCTAGGAGAGAAGGAGAACAGCGAAACTCAAACGGTGACGATACTCTTGGACATTTTGGCAGAGTTAAGAAGTCTGAAACAAATGTATCAGACTTCTTTATTACGACCCAAGAGAAAAAGACCTTCCCTAGCCAAACAACCCAACCCTGTTTTTACGCCTGAGATACCGGCCCTAGTGATTTCTACCCAATCATCGACAGGAGCAGGTCCAGAAGTTGGCCTTCGCCGTGGCAAAGGCTTAAGGCAGTTAAAGCTGATTGCTTCTTGTTCCTGAATTTGTTTTTTTCTAAAACACATACAAACACCCAACGGTTCTTTTCAGGGCCACCAACTTCTTTCGAAAGAGATATTATTCATTTTGCCTCAGTCAGTTAAAATTCAGAATCCCTTTTTTACCCTGTGATGTACGTGTGTGAGTGCGTGAGTGTAGGCCCTTATTCTAATAAATCAAAACCAGGAGACACTTACGTTTTTTCAGTCTGGTCTATTCTGGTACAAATTTTTCAATCTAATGTCACAACACAACACAACACTTTAAAAAAGTTCACAGACTTCTACTGTGTCTTTTTTCTTTTTCACTCTCTCTGTTTTCTGAATTTCTTCACTTTCACAGGGTTTTCCTCCTCTTCTTCCTCACTTTTTTCTCGTCTTCTTTTCTTCTCTTTCTGAACGTGTCGGGGTTCTTCCTTTGCCGAGGGCACCTCTTCTTCTTCTTCCTCCTGCTCCTGTTGTTTCTTAGGGCCGTATGAAGACCAATGTCCTCTCTCTTGACAATGATAACAGGTATCTTGACTTTTGTCTCTTTTCACACCTTTCTTGCTTTTTTGACGGTCTGGACATTCTGTGGCCCAATGCCCTTTCTTCTGAAAGATATAGCAAGCATCTTGATTTTTATCTCGAAAGGAGGGGGAGTATTCCGTTGGCTTGTCTGAAGAAAACTTTAGTATGACACCTCGCAAACTCTGATCAGAAGTTCGATCTGTGTTGGCTCTTCCATCGTGCTGGTCGGTTTGAGAGTGATATGAATACTGGGAGGGAAGGCACTAGCCCTTTATAAATACACTGACCCTGACATGAATATAAAGGTGTCCATGGCGTTTCAAATGTAGTCATTTGACTTTTTGCAGTCAAGATGAAACGATCGCATCATTTCGTGAAGAAAGGAGAAGAAAGTAAGAGGAAGAAACGTGATTTATCGCCTCGCACAGTAGCTGAAGTCTTGGCTCAAATTCATGCCAGCGATTTTGAGGATGACATGAGTGAACCAGAATCCAGACCCAGAGAGTCTACACTAAGCCAAAGTCCGCCATCACCACTAAACCCTGAAAAGTACTACCACATTCGAGAAACAGACAAACGCTCCTCTAGAAAATTTAGAACCACGGCCTACACGTACACGGTGAAGTTTAAAGATTTCAAGTCCGACGTACCGTTGGAGAAAGCAGAGGGGTTCATCACTGATGTGTGGGATTCTTTTTTAACCACACTGAAACTGCAATGTGAAACCAAAGAAGACGACCGCTTGAGACTTTCCATTCATCAAGACAGTTTGAAATCCCCCGTTTGGATCGAGTTTAGCAGCCCAGCAGAATTGACACCTTCCAAAGTCATCGACAAGGTTCAACAGGTACATCAATCCAACGACAAGTTTCACATCACCGACGGAAAAGCGACACTGCTCATGACCCACGTTTCTCTTTCCCAAGGGACCGGACAACGCAGAAAGGTATTATTGGTGGACGACCTTCGCATCGTCAAGCGCAGCCTCGTTCAAATTAACAGTCCTCAAAACAAGATGTGTTTAGCCCGTGCCATCGTGGTGGGACAAACGTATGCCGACAAGAACGACAGGAAGAATGGAAAAGAGCTTGGCCAACAATTAAAAAATCGGGTCGAGCCAAACAACGAAGAGAAGCAGAACTCCTGTTACAGCAAGTGGGGATATCCAAAGACACACCCTGTGGCATTCCTGAAATGCAATAATTGCAAGACGTCTTAGCTCCACGCTGCACCTTGAATATGCATCCTCAAGAAGTGCGCGGACCTTTTTTTTTTCGAGGCAAATATTTCAAAGACAGAAAATACATTCACGTCTATCATCACGATGAACATTTCGATGCCGTTACCAGTATCACAGGATTCCTGGGATACAGTTATTACTGTGAGAAATGTGACTATGGCTATAACAATCGAGAGCAACACAAGCATTGTGGATCGAAATGCTCAGGATGTTTGGCCTCTAAACCCTGTCTGGACGCAGGACAAGAACGAGTGCATTGCCCAGCTTGTCAGCGCACTTTTGTCAGTCCGACCTGTTACCAAGAACATCTGAAAACGCAAGGTTCGCAGCAGAAAAGTGCTTGTCAGCTGCAGAGATTGTGCCCAACTTGTGGACAAGTGATACGTACCAATAATAATACCAAGGTGCACATATGTTCAGGAAAGAAGCTATGCCACATTAGTCATCAAATCGTAGACTTGGAACACCAATGCTACATTCAAAAATACCATTCCCAACATGAAGAGGAAGATGAATAGAAGAAAGGGAATTTCATCTTTTTCGATTTCTAATGCATGAAAGAGACTGATATTCACATTTCTAATTTCTGCGTGGCTCACCGAGCGTGCGAGAAGTGCATCCAAGAGCCTATCTTTACTCATTGCCCTCACTGCAGAAAGATTCCTGGAGGACGTGAAAAAATCTTTCGAGGACCGAACACGCTGAGCGATTTCGCCCAATGGATCTTAGACCCCATCGCCAAGACGTGGAGCCAAGATGACATCGAACGTTACGGAGATTGTCATCGCTATGCCACGATGATGGCTCACAATTTCTTGGGATACGATGGGCAATTTCTTTTGAGATACTATACCGAGAAAAGTCCTAAAGTGACTTTGAACGGTGTTAAAATAATTTCCATGCAAGTGGGCCAAGTGCAGTTTAAAGATTCGATGAGTTACTTGGCCATGCCTTTGAGTAGAATGCCTAAAAAGTTTGGAATGACAGAAATGGTCAAAGGCTATTTCCAGCACTTTTCAATACCGAAGCCAATCAATACGCCGTTCTACCCCGTTTACCTGAAGCTCATTACTATGACCCCGACAACATGCGCACCGAACAACGAGAAGCTTTCTACGCTTGGTACCACACTCACTCCTCGGACCCCTTTGACTTTCAGGAAGAAATGTTAAAGTATTGTCCTTCCCACGTGGACATTTGAAGGCGCTGCTGTGGAAAATTTCGAGAATTATTCATGGAGCACGGAGGGATCGACCCTTTGATAGAAATCTGCACCATTGACAAAGGTTGTTCCTTAGTGCACCGCCAACGATTCATGCCCGAAAACACACTGGCTGTCATAACTCCTCAAACGACGAACTTCGACAAACGTTAAATCTCGGTCAAAGCCCTACGCTGATTACATTACTTGTGCGACAAGGAAGACAAATAGATCCAACATACTCGCAACGGAGGAGGCGAAAAGACCATCGGAACGTATTCGGTGGATGGCTGGGACTTAGAAAACCCTACGATCGTGTACGAGTGTAACGGGTGCTTATTTCACGGATGTCCCATCTGTTACCCTCAACGTGGCACTAAAAATCAGTTTTACAACAGACCATGGAAGACTAGTAGGAGGCCATTTGTCAGCGGCGACTGAAGTTAGAAGAGCAAGGATACCAAGTGATGGAAATGTGGGAACACGAGTACGATCATCGTTTCAAAACCGATCCAGAGTTTAAATGTATCGTGGAAAGTTGCAAGCTGGTGAACCCTCTGAACCAACGGGACAGTTTGTACGGAGGACGGACGAATGCCACCTGTTTGATGTATCAAGCCAACGAGGAGAAAGGAGAAGAAATCAAATACTTGGACGTGTGATCGATGGATCCTTATGTGTGCAAATATTGTCACTTTCCCGCTGGGCACCCGCAATTGCTGACGGAACACATCGATCTGGACAACATTCGACAATACGAAGGATTGATTAAATGTAAAGTCTTGCCTCCCACGAACTTGTACCATCCCGTTTTACCTCACCATTGCCAAGGAAAACTGATGTTTCCCTTGTGTCGTACTTGTGCCGAAACGTGCAACCAAGACCGACCTTGTCAGCACACCCAGGTAGAACGCGCCTTGACAGGAACGTGGGCCAGCGTGGAATTGTTTAAAGCTCTGGACTTGGGATACCAACTGTTAGAAGTGTACGAAATTTACCACTTTCTCAAAATAGAACAGTACCACAAGGACGACGAGACTCGGAAAGGCACTTTTGCAGACTACGTGGATGCCTTTTTGAAACTGAAACAAGAAGCCAATGGCTATCCTTCCTGGTGCCACACTGCCGAAGACCAAAAGAAATTCAAAGAGAAAAACTGGGAGCATGATGGCATCGCTTTAGACCACGTGGAGAAAAACGAAGGAAGGCGATCGTTTGCCAAAGTGATGTTGGATTGCTTGTGGGGCAAAATGGCACAACGACCGTGTTTACCGAAGATGGAGTATTTGACAGAACCTTCTCGCTACTTCCAGATGATTCACGACAAAACCAAATACATGAAACACGTGGACCTCGTTCGTGAGGACTTGATCTTAGTCAATTACGAAGAAGAACTGGACTTTGTAGAAGTCGACGAATTTGGAAATGTCATCATTGCAGCCTACGTGACAGCCCATGCTCGCTTAAACTTGTACGAAGCTTTACACCAATTAGGAGATCGTGTACTGTATTTTGACACGGACAGTTGCATCTACATCGATCGCCTGGATCACTGTCACCCAGTGATCGAAGGAGATCGTTTAGGAGCCTGGACGGACGAGCATCCCGACGACAAGATTCTAATTTTTGCTAGTGGCGGTCCCAAAAATTACGGCTACGAATACCGGGACAAACAAGGAGAAGTGCACACCGAGTGTAAAGTGAAAGGATTGACTCTCAATTATCGCACCGGTCGAGTGGTGAGCTTTGGCGTATTGAAAGAAGCCTTGCAGTCTGGAAAGGATGGAAATTTTAAAGTGACCACCTACGGACCTCACAAGATTGTACGTTTACTCACACACCAAATCGTCAGTCGGCCCTTGGAAAAAGTGTATCAGATCGTGTACCAGAAGCGAGTACGGCTTCCCAACCACTTCACTTTACCTTACGGACACGGTGATATAATAAATGGTTCCAAGACGATAGCCACCAACAAGAAGGATGACTTCGACACAGCAATAATCGAAGAGAGACCCGCTACAAACTCCAAGTTCAAACCATACCATTTTCATGTCTTCTTGCCTGATTATTGTAATTGTACCAGTCGATTGGAAACGTTTCAAAAATGGCCCATGGATAGGGAAGGATTACCTACTGCAAATGTTTTAGCTAGAACAGGATTTGCCTACTTTGGACCTGAGACTGGATTGGGATACGAAGTACAGTGTTTCAGTTGTGGTCTGAGGTTGCGTTTAGATCGATGTATCTATAAAGATTCAGCTATTCTGGAACATACTCGATGGTCTCCGCACTGTCCTTACCTTTCTATGGTCTTTCCACCCATCACATTACGGTTCAGGTATGACGGAAGACTTCCAAAACTAGGCATAAAAAAGGAACGATGTACATGTTCGAGACTTAATTACGGCTAGTATAAAAAGGGAGAACGTTCTAGACCGATAGTTCATTGTGACTACCAACAAAAAAACGAGAAAGATGAACGCTAACAAACAAACCACATCATTCAAGTTCGGGGATTCTCAAGGCGAGTGCGATATTGTACCTTGCGATGGCAGGGATGCCGTACGCTTTGACCTCAGCGATTCAGTATCACATCATGAGAACTTTGCCCTGACTATACCTACCATGGAAAGTGATGCTGTGCATGTCAAACCTGACGGATGCGAAAGCGATGCCGCTCGTTATCGTACACCTTTTCGCTTTATTTGTGGATGTCATCCTCCACGGGAAACCAAGCGGCTACCACGCTACGGATGTCATCCAAAACTGAGCAAACTCGAAATGAACCTGTGAAAGACGAATATTCGTTCCCTGTGCGTTTGCCTGAATACTGCGACTTTGAAAGTCGATTCCAAACCTTCCAAGGAAGATGGCCAAAATATCTGGGAGGACCTACCCCAGAAGAATTAGCTACTGCCGGATTTATCTACTTGCGCGAAGGGGATAAAGTCAAGTGCTTCAGGTGCGGTGTGTCACTTCACGAGTGGGAGCAGAAAGATTCCGCTTACATGGAACATGCTCGATGGTCTCCTCACTATCACGACCTACCTTTAGTGGGACGACCTCAGTAATCTCTGAATGGATACTTTACAAGAGAACATTTGTGGTTTGCCTGTGGAGTTGAGAGAACGCATTTACCGAGAGTTGGTCAAAATGCAAGTCCAACGCAATGAACAATTGCATCCGTTACATCACCGATGTTGGAATCACTGGTACCTGAATGATATAAGAGGACTGATTCATTTCAAAGCGTTCCATTGGTCAGACATTGATGAATCACGTGAGATTTATAAAGTTTTGGATGCCACTCATTCTACTTACAAGGTGATCCTAATACACCGAATTCCAAAAGACGAGTTAGAGGATTACCAAAATATTTTACACCAACAAATCTTGGTTCAAAGGGAAAGTTCTGTACGACGTGTGGTATGTGAGTTAGTGACTAAACATTTTTGGTGCTGAACTAAAATGAAACCGATGCTGTTCAAAAACTACACTTATTACCTCACACCAAAGACGGTATAAAAACTGGCTACAATGCCACGACCTTTATCATTCATGATACAACAGATTCCGTGGAAGGAAATCAATGACAGTATTCAGACAGTGGAGGATTACCAACACCAAATACGAGAACTGTGTCCATTGAATTGGGGTCGACGTGTGGTGTGTGTCATAGAAACTTGTTTTCTGGGATTTCGTTTACCAGTCGAATCCTTCTGAACTGTATACGAACAGTACATACCAACCAAAACATGAAAGTAATCCCTTTAAATGTACACAAGAGACTCATTCTGTTAAAAGCTTTGCGCTTTCATCTCGATACTTCTAGACCTCTGCAGGAAAGAAAGATTCGTCAACTTTTAGGTACTAAAGATGTGTACGACGGTGTGTGTTTACCGTGTGACTAACACCCTCATTGGATAGACGTACGTGACTGGAAAAGTTGGGGTTTCGAGGCTTGGACAAAAGAATTGGCACACTATGCCCAAGAATTGTCATCCTAAAAAATTAAAACGTTCAGTGAAGACAGTAACTTTTAAACCTGTGTTAGTGACAGTACCAAAAGAAGAACCACTCTCTTCAGGACTGGACAGGACCGTCACTGACATCCCCGAAAGGCCATTCCGGGAGGACCCCTGTGTGATTGTGCCCAGTGTAGAGACTCTAAGAACATTACACACTGTCCCTAGGACACCTCACCTTGATCACCAAAAATGTTGTAGAGAGAAATGTTTATATTCCACTATGATCGTTTAATGTGTCTTTTATCATGTACTTAACAATCTGGCTTTTATGTATTCTTGTCTTTCGTGTTGTTCACTTTTAAAGATGGCAATAAACATGTCCTGAAAAAAGTATAAAAACTCTTGTCTTGTCTGTCTTCGTGTCAAAAGTGACATTCCCTACTCTACTATGGCTACCTCTATTGTCTCTGCTCCCTCTTCCTCCACTTTCAAAGTCATCGACGAAAACTTATATCGTGCCAGTTGGGAGGCCTTGTATCTTCGCCATCCCTTTAACATCCTCCTTGCAGGACCCAGCGGTTCAGGCAAAACCGAATTTGTCAAACGTTTGATCGAACATAAACATCATTTGATCGATCGTCCACCTCAACGAATCGTGTGGTGTTACAAAGAGTGGCAATCGGCGTACAGCCTTCTGCGAGAACGTCAAGGCTATTCCATCGTCTTTGTGGAAGGCTTTCCTGGCGAAGACGACGGGATCGTTTCTGACCCTAGTCAAACCCATCTGGTCATCTTCGACGACATGTTAAGAGAAGACGAAGAAGAAATTAAACTGTAGTTTACGCGCAAGGGGCATCATTGTAAGGCCAGTTTCATGTACATCACCCAAAATTTGTTTCAACAAAGTAAAGCCCATCGCACCATCAGTCTCAATGCTCATTACGTGGTTTTGTTTAAAAGCCCTAGAGATAAATCGCAAGTGCAAGTCTTAGCCAAACAGTCAGGAACGCCTTGGATGACTCATGAGTACGACGATACCACTCAAACCCAACACGCTTATTTACTCGTGGATTTAAAACTCACCACCACCGATTATTTGCGATTTCGTACCCATCTGTTTCACCACTGGTGCCAAGACGGAGGGCCTGTCGTGTACACGTCCCCGTCGTCGACTTAACAACATCAACCAAAAAATAAGTCTATAATAACCTCGGTCACTTTGGGTCTGTCTCACACAGCGTCAACATGACGTCCCTTCAGTCTCATCCTCCCGTCAAATTGATTCGTGCCTTGTACGGCATCAGTCGCGATAAAAATCCACAAATACGTGCGCGTGTCTTAGAAGCTAGTCTCAAAGAAGTCTTATGATGGTTTACGGTGACAGCACGTCAATTGTTGCAAGGCATCATTCACATTCTACATAAACCAAACGTTGTTTTTGACAGAAACAAAGTAGCCTTGACGCAACTGGCCGATCCTCGCATCGACACTCAAATCAAAAAGCAAATCATTTTGAAGCCTGGAGGTAGCGGTTCTCTAGGAGGTGTCATCATTCGTTCCCTCTTAAAATGGGATCCCAACGCTCCCAAAGTCCTTCCCAGCCTCAGAAAAAGAAAAAAGAAAAGCCCACAGAAAACAGCTTCTACCCGCAAGAGAGGCACTGCAGCCTGGACGCAACCTTATGTTCGCAAACCACGACCTACTTCAATGGTGACTGCGTCTCCAGTATCCTCAGCTTCTTCCACTTCTCCGTTGCTGATGATGCCTGCAAAACCCGATTTGACAAGTGTCTTTCCTAATTTGATAAAAAATTGGAAACCCGCGTCTCCAAAATCTTCTCTTCAAGCAGTGACACCCTCTTCCTCTTTAGCGGCAGTGGCCGATGCTCAGAAAGTACCTGCCCCCAAAATCAAAGTCCTAGAGAGATCGGGCGTGTTAAAGAGTTTACTGGATTTGTCCAAGAAAGAACTGTATTGATTGAGTCCGTTGTGAACCCGTCCACGATGTATGATGCCTGCCATGAAAAAGATACGACGAACCGACAATCAGTGGAGACGCATTCCAGTATAAAAAAGACCTGAGGTAAACGATGGGTACAGTGTTTCTTGCTCCTGAACGCCCAAACATGTCCCCTCAAAGAAGTGCACACCGTCACCATCGTCGTTCTTCTGTCCAAAAAGGAAAAGGAAAAAGAAAAGGACTGCCTCCTCGTTTAGCCTAACATTGGGACATGTTGTCCGTCCTGTCCAAAGCTCCTCCACCCATGCGAAAACCACTCATTCAAACAGCCTCCAAAGACGTCATCGATACAGTGTGCGAATGTTGCCTGAATGTCTTGAAAGGGACGATACCTTTGTCTAAACACCAAAATGAATGCTTAGCCAAACATCGACACGTTCTTTGCCAAATGGTCCAAAAGAAAATCCCCATTCGTCAAAAGAAAAAGATGTTTGTGCAACGCGGTGGAATTTTACCCCTGTTAGGACCCTTGCTGGGAACAATATGAGGATCCTTGCTGAAAGGAGTATTGGGAACGATGAGAAGAATCCTGGGATGAAGATAGAAAGGTCCAAGAAGACAAAAGGGTTGTCTGGAATCAAAAGATCACAGACGTGATCATCGAAATCCGATGGAAGAACGAAAACTGGCTTTAGTACCTTGCAAACGATTGATGGAATACCATTGTTGGCAAGAACAACGGACCCCGCATTTACCTCCCAATCCTCATTTGACTGAGATGTCCCAGTTACAACACAAATTGCAATCGTTGATGTATCGCAGCAATTTGTCAGAAACGGAAAAATCTCAAAGGTACGGTCAACTACACCTCTTTCATCAGAAAGCTTTAGACGAAACAGCTCTACCAACTCTGAAAGATTTGAAGACTCTAATGAAAAGTCCACCACCACCCCCAACGGTCAAGACAGATGCAGCCCCTGAGGAAGAAGATGCACGAGAAGTCTTTCAAACACCCTCAGCAGCTCCCATCCCTAGTACGATTTCAGCATCCTTGTTGACCCCTTCCCCTACACCCGAACGAGAAGAACTTAAAGCTTGGGTTAAAAAGATTATGTCCACTCCCCCTTTGACAGAAGTCAAAACGAAAGAAGGGAAACCAGAAGTGAAAAAAGAAAAGAAGATCAAAGCCATCCCATTACCGCCACCACCACCAACACTACCCTCGACTTCTACTCCCGTGGCATATCGGACACGTAAAGCCGTTTCTAAACCACCCCCTCGCCGCATCCAAGGTAGCATCAGCGAAGAGTGGATAACTTATTAACAAAATGGAGAAGGTGTTAGCCAGCATTTACTACGATCCATCCCATCCTGCAGGTTACGGAGGAGATCAGAAATTTTATCGTGCTGCCAATACTCGACTGAAAAGTGTCCGTTTACCTCAAGTACAACGATGGTTACAAGAAAAAGTCACGTACACCTTACACAAACCCATTCGACGAAAATTTTCCAGAAGTCGCACCCGAGTGGAGGGCATCAATCATCAATGGCAAGCTAATTTAGCCGATATCTCTCATTTGGCCACCTACAATCGTGGTTACAAATATTTGTTTTGTGTCATCGACGTCTCTTCCAAATTTTCCTGGGTCGTGCCATTGACTTCCAAATCGTGCAGTAGCATGGATACTTACCCATACCAAGCGTACCTGGAAAACGTACGGAAAAGAGGCCAAGAACACTCATTTGGATGCTTGCGTGGTTTGGAAACCTGACACTGCAGGTGAGGACAAGTTTAACGACACAGCCCTGACAGCTGATGACGATCCTCATAATGTGGGCTTTAACGACCGTTGAAAAAAAATCCTGCAAGGACGTAGTTTAGAACTGATGGATCGTTTGCATTTGGACATGTGGTTGCAAGACAAGTATTTGCTCAACGTAGTGGATATCCGCCTGAGACTGAATCGCAGTCGAGTCGCTTTCCATTCGATGGCTCATGCCAACGAGTACAAAACCACCATCCAAGACGCCACACTTTACGTACGTAGAAGTGTTACCTAAAGCGGGTAACGACATCAGTCACACATTGAGCAGAACAACTGCCAAGTATCCGATACGACGCGTAGAAGTGAAAACTTTCACCATTGCTGCTGGACTCCGATCAAAGATCGAAGATCATCTGTTCCATGGACAGTTACCCAAACGTTTAATCGTTGGTATCGTCAGCAATGCAGCCCTCAACGGAGCATACAATCCAAATCCTTTCCAGTTTAAGCACTACAGAGTGTCCAAGATCGAAGTCAGTCGCGATGGTAAGACTTTATGTACCAGACTCTTCGAACCTAACTTTGCCCAGAAGAATTACTTGTCCCTGTACGAAGCTGCCGGACAACTAGGAATCAACACCAGTCATGGCATATCGTACGAAGATTATTACACTTTGTGGGCCTTTGATTTCACTCCAGACCAAGGCAGCGACGAGGGACATTTCCACCCTATAAAATCCGGTCAACTGCAGAAGCTCTCGCCGAGACGGTAAACGTCATCCTGTATGCCGAATTCGATAATGCCATAGAAATCAACAATTTGAGAGAAGTCATTCTAGACTATTAGAAACTATGAAAGATTCTTATCGCTTTTTGGATAATCTTTGGAAATCGAATGGGAGGATATCGTGAAAGCAGAACCCCAAGACAAAGACGAAGAGGACGTAGTGGTCGCGTCCAGATGGCCAGAACAAGAACAACATTTAGTGTCCTGTTTTGCCAAACACCTGGCGGATAAAATTACGGAATTGACCAAGAAAGATTGTTATTGATGTCAAAACGATCATCCCAGTCAAATTCAAAACGATAAATGTCTGATGATGAGTCAAGAAGAAAAATTGGACGAGTATCTGGACGATGCTTGGGGTCTCATCTCGGAAGAAGCAGTGTTGCATCAGTGGTATAAAGGCTTGCGTGATCATTCCTGCCCTCCATTGACTACTCTAGAGATCTGTCGCATCGAAGCTATCTTAGCCCAGAGTGCGGAGACGAAGCAAAGAAACAGTTACTTGTCAGAGATTTTCAAGCAAAAAATCAGAATTGTATTGATGACTTATCATTACCTGTGAAAAAAAAAATTGATACCTGGGAACATTATTACCTTTTGAACAACAGTTCGTACACTTCTTCTAGGAATCCTGTCGTGTGTGCTAAAGATGATCTACCCCATCGCAAACCTCAAGACCATCAAGCTTATGTCATCAACACGGACGACAGTCATCTCCCAGGAACCCACTGGGTAACCGTCTACTTCCCTAAAGAGGGTTGTGTGGAGTATTTTGATTCATATGGATTACCCCCTTTGGAACACGACATCATTGACTTTATGAGAAGAAATGCCCAGACGACACGATTCAATAATGTGAAATTACAAGGCACAGATTCCATGGTGCGTGGACAATATTGTGTGTATTTTCTTCATCAACGCAGTCTTGGATATTCATTAGAACATTTAGTGACTTATTTTGATCTTAACTCTTCTAAAAACGATGAGAAAGTAGATCGATGTTTTTGTGACCATTATGGCTATCTATTGTCTTTATCTAGGAAACGTAGTGTTTTGCGTTCGCGTACGTTTGTGTGGATAGTAGTGTGGGTGGGGGTGGGTGGTTTTTTCTTCTCGTCCCGTCTGTGTGGATAGTAGATATAGTGTGTGTTTATATGCTTTTGCGTACGTCTGTGTGGATAGTAGATATGGGTGTGTTTTTCTTCTCTTCTCTTCTGTGTGGATAGTAGATATGGTGTGTTTGTGTGCGTTCGCGTACGTTTGTGTGGATAGTAGAGTGTGTGTTTATAAGCGTTCGCGTACATTTGTGTGGATAGTAGATATGGGTGATTTTTCTTCCTCCCCTTCTGTGTCGACATTCTACACAGAATAGAAAATGACCAGTAACATGGAGAGGATGCTGAGATTGCAGGAGGTAGTAGACACACTAGGTATGGTGGAAGAGATGCTAGTTAGAATGCAGTTTGGGGGTTATAGTCCTCATAGACTGAGTATGGCGATTAACAATTTAAAGAAAGGGAAGGAGATCTTAAATGAGATGATTAGAATAGAAAAGGAAGATATAGAAGACAAACAGAGGATGAGAGAATGGAATGAAAAAATAAAAAGAAGAGGAGGATGAAAAAAGGAAGAAAGAGGAAGGGAGGCGGAGAAGGAAACACAGGAGGAGGAAAAGAATGAGAAGAAAAAGAAAAGTGTGGACAGAAAATAAGAAGTTGGTGGAGGAAAAGAAGAACTTAGAAGACAAAGAAGAAGAAATCCAAAGGCCCTTTTTAGGGCCACTCATATGCCTCGAAAAGATATCTCTTTTCTCTTGCCTAAAATTTTTTTTAGTCGATTGTATATTTTAGGTATGATAGATTGATGTTCATCAATCTATGGTTGTGTTTTATATGTCTATATCTCTAACCATGTTTCTTTGTCTATGTCTCTATTGTGTTTGTCCCTACCTAGAGTAGCCGCGTATTCAGGTCAGCCACTTGCAACATTGTTGCCAGTACCATTATGTCACCCCACCTGTTCCATTCCTATTGTCCCTATACAGACCCAATATTGTTTTGTCCCTATATAGGCCCGGGGTGGTGGTGGTGGTCTTGTAATGCTAATTCCCATTGTCCCTGTAAATCTTGTCCCTATACAGGCCCCGGGTGGGTGGGTCTGTAATATATGTTCCCACTGTCCCTATATTGTCTCCCTTCACTACATGTATAAAACGTTCAATACACTACCTTCTAAACTTATCGACGCGCGGATGTAAGAGAACACACGTAAGTAATTCCAATCCGGGTGTGTGATACAGATATACGGATTGAAAAGCTGTATCCAATGCCCATCAAGCATATAGGATTAAATGTGTATGTAATAAAACATTATATAGTCTATCGCTGAATGGAACACTGTAAATCAAGAAGTTTTAAAGAATCATTAACAAGACTACGGCATGACGATATTTCTTTACTGATAACCCCATTTTTTATCAAAGTGCCAGTTGAACAAAGAATTTAATGACCATTATTAATTAATAATTAAATATTTTATTGTCAGTGAAATGGGCTTATAAACACGAGAGTCACTGCTTGAAAAGCATCAAATGTTCATTTGATTTTCAATTACAACTATATAATAATAATAATAATAATAATAATAATAATAATAATAATAATAATAATAATAATAATAATAATAATAATAAATAACTTTCTTTAACACATTTGGTCATGACTGACCCATCTGCCATGTAGTCCTCGATTTTTTAATTGGTTATGTTAAAAAAATTTAAAAAACCATTATACACATATTCAAGTATCGACGCACACTCATTCGTACATAATATTAAATAAATGAAAGTGCTATCCCTGGATTCTGTAGCAGATTGCTTGATAATAGTAGGCAGAATCAATATTTAATACAAATAATACTATCATACAGGTTAGAGAATTTTAATTCGTACTCTACGGAGATTCGAACCCAGGTGTATATTTATAATTCTCTGTAATTAATCCTATATACCTTGTTTTCTTTCATAGGAATCCGGAATGACTGTGTAGATGGATTACTAGGTCGTCATGCGAGTGTGTCTGCTACACACGAGTGCATATAACACCGATTCATTTGCTTCATCTTTGGCAGTGTGTGCTTAGTCGTGATGGATTATGGGCTGGTGTGTGCAGACAAAGCGATGGTTGTCGTTTACCTGCGGACCTGGGTTCGAATCTCCGTAGAATACGAATTAAAAGTTCTCTAACCTGTGTGATAGTATTATTTGTATTAAATAGTAATTCTGCCTACTATTATCAAGCATTCTCCTATAGAATCCAGGGATAGCACTTTCCGTTCTGTCTGGTGTATATTAAAAAAGGTAAATGATGAATTGTCATCTTTCTTTTTCAAAAACGTTTTTTAGAAAAGAAGCACACACTATTATTAATTATGTTTTCACTCTTACAACTATAAGATGCAAATCTCTCATAATCTGAAAATAGGACTCCACCAGAGACCGATTTTGTTTAGTTCACATAAAAGATTTAAGGTAGAATATGTCGTAATAAATTCCTTGATTTTGTGTGCCATTATTGTACAAAACTTTCAAAAAAAAATTAACTTAGACATGTATAACAAAAGAAACTTTAGACTTTGATTTTCAGGTTACATGTGCAACTTAAAAAATTACCGTTACATTTCTTGCCCGAAAAAGTGAATGAAGATAGAATAATTTCGCTTGAAGTTATTAAATGTTCTCAAATCAGTGATAGAGTCGATGAGTATTTTAGAGGCAGACTCTTTGATTGCATAACTTAATTCTATAACATAATATAACATCTTACATTTGCAGCTCCGTAAATTTCATTTGCGTTTAATTTAGAGATCACCAATCTCACTGTCGGGTTCAATACAGCACATCGATGTTAGCTGCTTCACCGAAACGAAAAACGAATCTTGCCATAAAACCAATACTATTTAACTGAGAGATTCTATGTAAGTTTGTTTTTAAATCACCGAATGTATCGGTTGATAACTTAATGTAAGGCTTGTCTATTGGTGCAAATAATATATAGACATAATTGTAAAAATAATGTGATAGCAATAATAGGTTCAAATTCTACGAGATGGTTTTGGCTTTCGCCATAACACAATTTATAACTGAGTTGTGGTCTTGGGGTTCGTAGTAACGCACTTTATAACTTTGCAAGATGGTCTTGGAGGTACGTCATAACACACTTTAAAACTCTGCGAGATGGTCATGGGGTTCGTTATAACACTCTTTATAACTGAATGTGAGGCAGCATGTTTGTAGGTTAAACCTATCCACTTGTTAAATGTGAAAACGGAAGATCAATTCCATGCATGACAGACACTAAAACTGATGCGGACATTATCGGGACTGTGTTGACTTTTCGGTGCTCCTCGATTATCATAAAAAAGGAAATGTGTAAACAATATCTGCATATTCTCCAATTATCATTACTTAATGCAACTATTGACTTTCACCCAAACAGTCTGAAAAAGGAAGTCATAAATTTGGTTTGATATGACTTTAAATTCGAGAAGAATTAATATTAATTGTGACGATTTATTTAACGGAAGCGTTCCGGTACGAATTTAATTGATCTCACATAGTTTTTCATTAGTATTGGAATATTTATTAATCTATGGTTATGGTTGAAAAGCACAATGTCATCATTGCAATTAATGCTATTCAGAAAATTCGACTTGTATAACTATCGTCATATGAATATGATATAGAAGGGAAAAATGAACAACTTTTAGCTTTTAATCTTTGACTTGACTTTTAACTTTTGGGTATATTTTCTAATCCTTTGAAGACGGTGACGCATGCATTAACGATAACACAGCCCTAGCATGATTCATGTAGTTCGTAAACGTGAATATTACTGACACTGATTCGCTTATATCAAATTTCTAATGAACACACCTCCCATTTTATGCAGATGATTAATTTTAGAATGCTTCGAATATTAATACTATTTCGGGTGATTAGTCTTGATACGATAGTAGTGAATGGGGACGATATACGGACAATGGGACTTTTAATGTCAAATAGGGTATATTGAATATGCGGACAAGGGGAATTTAATATGGGTGGGAGTATATACGGACAAGAGAAATTGAACATAGGGAGTGTATTGGGCCTGTATAAGGACAATAGGAATTAAACAGGGGTGACGTCACGGTATTGGACACTGGCAACAATGTTGTAAGTGGCTGATCTCAATCGGGCGGAACAGTGTGGCAAGGGGTTGACCTGAATACGCGCTACTATAGGGACAAATAGAGACATAGACATAGAGATGTGTTTAGAGACAGGGTTAGAGACATAGACAGAGAAATAGACATATTACACAAACATAGATTTATGAACGATAAATCTATCACACAAAAATCGACTAAAAATGTTTTAGGCAAGAGAGAATAGATATCTTTTCGAGGCAATGGAGTGGCCCTGAAAAGGGCCTTTTAACTTTCTTCTATTTTCTCTCCTGTCTTCTTCTCCTCCACCAACTTCTCATCTTATCCATAACATTTTTCTTCTTCCTCTTTTTCTCCTCCTTCTGCTCCTCCTTTTCCTTTTCCTCCTCTTGTTTCCTCTTTTTGTTTTCTTCTTCTTTCATCAATTTTTCGTTATAAGTTCTTATCTGTTCTTTTTCCTCTTTGTTCTCCGTTTCTTCTTTTTCCTCCTTGATCATTTCTCTCAATTGTTCCTTAGCCTTCCTTAAATTGTTAATCTCCATCTTTACTTAGTCGATATTTTGTGTTCATAAATCTATGTTTGTGTAATACATATAAAACAAGCTGCAAACATTGTAGTCCCATCACAAGCGTGCAAATACTTCTAGAATATATTAGAAGCCCAAGTAGTCCTGGTTCACAAAATTAATCATATTATTCAATATTATGATTGGTTTGCCAGTTGAACAATAAACTGCAATCATTTGCACTTACTAATCTGAACATTCTTACCTTGAACGCCTCGTTGTCTGTTTCAAAATCAGTGTTGAAAATGCTAGTAAAAAGTCAATTTTATGTTATTTATGTTATTTAGCTACAAAGCTATGAGAGAATTGATGCATACAAACTTGTTCTGTATCATTGTGCCAAAGAGGAATAGATGAGAAGGGTATATAAAAGTAATTTTGTTTTCTTGCATGATTTTCTTCTTTTATTTCGTGCATGTGATTGTTTTTGTCATGCGTTTATCTTGCTAAATTTTCTTTTCTATAATTGTGTAGATTTATATCAGCGTTGAGAACAGAAGCACGGGGCTGTACCTTGCATTACATGGCTGTTTAATTGTTTAATGTTACTAATAACACAGGAGTGCCGTTTAACACATTGTAACTTGCTGTAACATCCTATGGCGAGGCGAGTTCTTAAGGTAATGGAGTTGTTAAATCTCAGTGATCAGCAATTATGGGATTCCACTGGAGCACTCTGATAGCAAATAAAAGAAAAGCTATTACGCAAGATTGACAACTCAAGTGCGCTCTCTCCTCAGTGAATGAAGTGTCTTCACTGATTATTCTAACCAAAATCCACGTTGTTTTGTTTAGATAAACGATATCCACGGACCTTCATTGCAATTTCGAAATATAAACTACTAAGAGTTGGACAAAAGGTAAAGGTATATTTGTATTCGTAGAGTTATGAAAGAAAATCTATGCTAGTCTAAAATTGCATATGTCATCCAGGAACGTCTGTCTGCTCATGAATGATTTGTCATTGCTCCTGGTAATTAAGACTAAATGAAGAAACCAAAATCTTTGATAGTCCGATGTATATATTTTCAGAAAATATGGGAAATAGAAGTATAGGCATGGAATAACAATGTATGGAATAACAATGTCCTGGTTGCAATTCAGTAGTTAAAACGTACACGATGCAACCAAAAACGATAACAAGACGATAACAAGACGTAATGAAGCAATGCTTAGAGTGATTATGTACGAATATTAATTTGCCGTTACTCATATCTATTGTAAGCATTTTTACTCTAACACACAAACAGTTTTCAATTTCGCAATTTCGTTTCTGTTATTTTATGTGGTTTATCGGACAGCCGTATCTGAAATTACAATGCACATTTAGCTTTCAGTAATCATTTATAAGAATCTCTAACATTTATATTAACATATGTCAGCATTGATGTTAGCACATATGTTAAAGAGAAATGTTTATGATATAAAGAAATTCATAAAATCGGATGAAGCTTTCACATTCTTTATAATGGGATATTGTTTAAAGGAATATTGTAAATCTGTCATACAGCCATCACATCCACCTTCTTCTGCAGTTAGTATAGTCGTTACCGTTACTAACAACACTGCTTCTACTTAGTATTACCTTCGGTCATGTTGGTTATGGGTTAGTACACTAGCGTGACGTTTTACTTAAACAAAGTAACAAATAGGTACCCCAAAGAGGATTGCTGAAAGAGCTGAAAAGCTTAACGATTGGCTGACAGGTTAAAACGTGGTAAAAACAAAGAAGTTGATTCTCGATTTATGAATGAAATAAGTATTGTCCTCTCTAAATATATGTTCATCTATTTTCTTCTTGTCAGAATATTTACTGGTCTTGTCGCTATACATCAAAATATTTACTGGTCTTGTCGCCATACATCAGCAGGTGGCCCACTTTCACGACGAAAAAGATAGCATTCCTGTACGGCACAGATTACTAATGAAAATGTTGATATATAATATCCCTTAGGAATTTATTTCAGCTGTCATATTTGCAAATGATTCATGAAATGCCTGAAGGGAACACAAAATTCCAATTGTCCTCAAGTAATCTCTTCACAAAATAACAAACTGAAGACATTTTTACGTTGTTTGGATGCTTAATACACTACTGTAAATCTTTCGCACATATAACGGTAAAATTGCATTGATAATGCTCTCAACCGTATTCCCAAACGCTGAATGAAGCCTTTAAGTTGAATCAAACAACATTTCATATATCTTTCTCAATATTCACAAAATAGGTGAACAAAACTAAAGTCGAAAATTGAAGAGCGTTATGTTAAAGATAAAGGATACGATCTGGGAGAAAAGAAACAAGAAACGCATTTATTCTTATACAGAAGGTTACAGAGCGTGATAAAATATTTTGTAATGCCGAAAATAGTCCATGAAATCTTTTGTGACTTCAGATAGAAAAATTATTATGAATACGTCAAATTTTAGGCAACAAAATCTTTTTCTTTTTCGTTGGTTTACCGTATACATATCAACCTATCAAAGGAAACCACGGTTATTGAATCATACCTAACATTTTATGAATTTCTAAAAGAGTGATGCAACAATAGCGCATAAAAAACATGTTAAACAACATCGTATATTTCAAACATATTGCAATTTATTCGACATTTATAATTATACAGAAGTTATATAAACTACACCCTAACACTTTTCTAAGGCCTTTTGTTGTCAACTATCCAAGCTTTACTTACTTAAGTCATCATAACGGCTGTAACGTCCCGAGCTTTACTTCAGTACAAGGTCAGCTTTGACTAGATGTCAACTTGGGATTTTAATCACAAGACAGGAAAGCTATTTAAGTTTCAAGAATTTAATAAACGCTAGTAATGGTGAATATTAACTGTACAATATGAACGGACCAATAATGAAATCGTAAAATGTGATAAATTCTGGTGTTATAAAATATAAGTAGTGTGTGGCTCAATTAAACATAATTTTCACACGTCTCAGCATTAAATATTAGATTACAGTGATTGATATGTCTATATCAATTGTCAACAAAATGGGATATATTTTAATACATACATGAAGAAATAAAGGACTTGTAGGGTTGCTATGCGCAATAAATAACTGTACAAATGTTTTAATATCACGTTTAGTGATTTTGGATTATTAATATATTGTAAATTTGGGTGAATGTGATTGACACTTACTTCGTACGGGTTTCTCTCCCATTGTCAATGTTGGTCCAAATCGGTCTTTTTGGTCATTGTGTTTTGGCCTCTTTTAAATCACACTATTTAGCGTAGTATATTCGTTTTTGAGATAAAGAGTTAAGTTCTGATGTGAATATCTTCACATCAAGTTTCCAAATATAGAGAAATTCCACTGCCAAAGTTCTTATGTAAGTGTGAATTGCAATTCACCCGCCATCATACTTTTCGAGCGTTTCTAAGGTGTTGTTAAGTATCATTCGAACTACTCGTGTGTTTCCCTCACGCACTTATGACCAAGGTTTTTCCCATCAATCTCTGCGTAAGACCAATGAGTCTCAAGGGTATAAATACCAGTCGTGTGCCGTGTTCTGGCAGACGCATTCTGACCGGCAGAGACGATATATATGTAACAGGAGAATTAGAGAGCTAATACGACCGCGGTATGCTTACAACTGAGATTGCATTATAACAATATAAACCATTACAGACGATATAATATTCCAAATGATATGAAATAAACCTACAATATATTCTTCAGTCTTGAAGATCGATGCCACCGTAGAATTAACGGTGCAATGCTATACAGTAGCGTTATTTAACTGATTGCCTACATCTATATTGACTCGAGTGATAAAACAATAACCTATTCTGCTGTTATATAATTGCTGCATATGGAAATTCAAATAGATACATATATTAAAATATCAGGACTGTTGCTTCGGTAAATAACTAAACATGCATTGAAGGGAGCATTCATTGTAATATTCTTACAGGGAGTATTCATTATTTCCATTTTACATTAACGTGACATTTAGTTGGCTACAAAGAAGAAAAACATTTCTAACTTTATATTTCAAAGTATTGGTGCATTCTGGACCATAACAATTCTCACTGGGAAACACATTCGAGTAGTATCGTTTTTCATGTTTTTTACAATTCAATTTGTTTCGGGTTGTACTTTTCCCTGAGAAATACATTAATCGTTTTTCAGCGACTATGTTATTAGGTACTTTCTTAACTTTACACTGAGCCACACATTTATGTAAAGAAAGAATTTTAGGTATTATCAATTCGTTTTGACCTATTTCAGAGTTTTGACTGAAACATTACGATTTCATTACTGGTCCGTTCATATTGTACAGTTAATATTCACCATTACTAGCGTTTATTAAATTCTTGAAACTTAAATAGCTTTCCTGTCTTGTGATTAAAATCCCAAGTTGACATCTAGTCAAAGCTGACCTTGTACTGAAGTAAAGCTCGGGACGTTACAACGGCTATTACAAGTATGTCCTAACTTATTATAATAACTTAAAATAAAAATAACATGATCTTTTGGGTGATGCATTGCTTACATTGTAGAAGCAAGCTGCTGATGTTGTGCCGAATAGAGTATCAATTGTTGTTTTAAAATAATTATCAAACCATACGGTAGTGAAAACTACAATTACTACAGAGATAATGATTACGGTGTTTCCACAAAATACTGTATAATGACATCGTCAACAGTTAAATCCACATTGGCTGTTGTTTTATTTTAACCGAATCCCTCCAATATGCCGAAGAAACGATATACTCCACGCTAGATCGCAACTAGAGTTAATATGAAAATAATTGTATTCGTTCTTGCTCTTTTCACTTCCACAAATATCACTGACAGTTAACGCATTATGTACTCGAATGTCATACGTTATGCATTGCTTATTTTTATTGAGGAAGCTAAAAGAAGAAGTGATCAATGCGTTCTCATTTAAACGTATGAAGTGCAAAGTTTACCTACTGGGAGCCTTTATGTTTGAATCATTGAATTGTACTATCACATTTATGCATTAATAATAGATGATCAGTTACGAAGACTACGGTTTGGGTTCATGCCAAAAGTTATATTATTCATAATAAAAAATTAAAAACAACTTTCATTTTATAATCATCAAAATGTCTAACCTAACAAACATTTACATTATTTAGATAATCAATCTAACATTTGACATTTGACGGATTCTCAGTTTTTAGTCCTCTTGCAGGCGTGAGGCGAACAATGCTTATAAATGTACAGAATCATAAATAAATGCTGCTTATAGCATGTGTCCGAGAGAACCGAACTTTTGGATACATCATCATCCTTGACTTAAGCTAGGTGTTTGTAGGGGGGAGCTTCAGTTTATATAGATACCACTCAGTGTCCAGTCATTCTTCAGTTATTGCAGTGCAGAAGGAATAACTTAATATTTATGTTGCATGGAAATAAATAAAATCTTTTAGTTGACGTATCCTTTTAATTAATAATTCTTCCAACCCTTTTAACGACATGTGTCGTGCATATGTGCTTTTTATCAGAACAGAAAAGTTGTAAAAGGTGTTTCTCGTCTCCTGGGGTCGAGTAATTAATTTCTATAATGAACAGACTGCAAACATTTCCAGTTTCATATAGCAATTAGCTTTCTCTTTCTTGCGATATATACTTGAGATGAATAGTGCCAAACATTTAAACACGATGCATATTTCTGATGAATAATGCCACCGATTTAAACAATGCATACGTGATTTTAACTTCAACATTCACTTTTATACTTAGCTGATACGTTCAAGCTAATTTACTGAAATATAAATACTGCATACATTCTAAAACTAATATTTCTTGTTTCATATTTTTAATAAAGTAGAAAAACCTTTTTAAATTTTAATGCATGAAAGCTGACCTTTAACAGAATATAATAGTGTCTTTACTGATCCATGTAAAGCGAAACGAAGTTAATACATATGTGTATTTAAAAATGTTCCTAAAGAAACAATAACTGAGTATGTTGGGAATGCTTTAAAATTTTGTTTCTTTCTTCCTTGTGTAAGCTGAAATGATTATTATTGTTTGAAAATTGGTTTACAAGAAACGCTAGCTAGAAACTGTACAACTTATCAGAATATTGTCCATCACAATATGGCCCTTAACCTTTATTATATATATATATATATATATATATATATATATATATATATATATATATATATATATATATATATATATATATATATATATATATATATATATATATATATATATATATATATAAGAAGGTTTCATCAGAGCAAAGCCGTTTAATGTTTTATAAAAATTTTAGTCTTCCATTTTTAACTACCTGGACGTTTTCGAGTACAATCGGATTCTTTGTGTAATACAAACACAAATTGCGTCAATTGCTAAAATGTCTCTCACATCCCGCTGACTTCAGATGAGTGCTTGAAAAAGGCAATAACAAATGGAGATTTAGTTTTACGAAGGAATCGCCGTTTATGTAACGCGAAAGACAGCTTGATTGACATATTTAATGGATACCATGTGATCGTGGTTTAACACAGTACCACTCGCGGTAGCCACTAATCCCAGAGCCAGATTGCAAGGTAATTGAGTGATTAAAGCGATGCAAAAGAGAATTACAACCACTTTTCGAAACACGTCGATGGCAGTCAAAAGAAATCAGAAGCAGCAGTCGCGCAAAATTGTCGATTTAATAATGGGTCAATCTCTAGGCACCCTTTACTTTTTGAAACTTCGATCGATGATCAATCAAGTGTCGACCACCGATCACACTGAATATATTACCAATGATTCGTTCGATGCGATTCTTTCATAGAATTCAGCGAGGAAAAAGTGGAATCGTTAGTCCAAAATATCCTTAAAATGCTGACTGCATTATCTGTCATTATACATACTTACTCGCCAATCCGACACAATATTTACTTATTGGTCAGCACATATTATTTTGCCAGTAGGTGGTCCTTTATCACTAGACGTGTGCCCTGTTTTGCACCGTTTGGCAGTTAAGTCGTTTCAAACTGATATTCATTATGAGAGTTTAGCTGTTTAATCGAGGAAAAAGATTGCAAGAATACACAAGTGGATGACACTATTCAAATTTCTATTTGGATACATGTTATCTTCAATGAATTAAAGAGGTTAAAAAGTTTACAGGAGAGGGTTTGTATGGTAGGGTGACTATTTGCTTAAGCCTCGAGTTTATCGGTGGTTTCAAGAAGTCGGCATGCCTGAAAACTGTTTAGAACAAACTCGCCAGACCTTTAATCTGGTATGCAAATATCAAATGATAAAGGTTACGAAGTGGTCTGTTTATAAATCAACACCCATCCTTTCCAAGAGCAACCGTTTTCAATCGATCTAGAGAGAGAGAGAGAGAGACTTCCATTATGCATGTCAGCTAAATTATTTCCTTGTAATTCTCTTTACGTATCCGTGCACATTACTTGTCAAGTTTTAGCATCAGTCATGACATCACATTTAATTTCATTATGCTAAGACGATTTATCTATTTGCATATTGTCACAACGATAACATGGTTTGGTTTTACACGTGTGAAATGGTCAAAGGCCAGCTATCAAACCAATTTCTTTTCACGAGAAATAAAACATTAAAATAAATGCAATAAATGGAAACAGTAGGTCTACATCATCACGAGCAGTTATGACACTTATTTTTGATGGTACTTAATTAAGGAAAATTTTAAATATATGTCCGTCTTTGAACTTGTACATAAGACAAGTTGCCCCATTAATTTGTTCACATAAGAAATGCAATCACAAATCCCCTCTCACATAGGTGATGCCAAATTATTTTTTCTACATGACTGATGGAAATGAAACACTTATTTTGGTTTACCATGGTACACAGACAAGGAATAGTATTTCTTCCAGTGAATAACGTAGCTTCCAGTCTTCGGAAGGCCTACCATTGAAGTCTCACTCACACATAGATCGAACAATCTACAAGGCGATAAAATGGACCATCATGTCTCCAACACAGACAGCCATCGCGCATCTATCATTTATCGAATATCTCCACGACTGGTACACCACGAATTCAGCTGGAAAACCACTCTCCAGTCTGAGACAGAGCTGCCCTTTAAGATGGCGGCCTCTGGCAATACTACCAGCATCGGTCAATCCATAAAAACGCAGACGACAAATCTTAAGTAGGCAAAGGTGAGCTCATCGAAATAAAAGTTCATAATTACAGCTGACAATAAATAAGTAATGGGTCAAGCAAGTGAGTAAGGATGTACGCTTCATCAACTAATTCGGTATAAATGCACTATAATTAAAAGATACACACACGGTAATGCTGATTGCTTAATAACAAAGCAGCCAACAAAGATCATTTTACATACACATGCAAATAAGGCATCATTGCAACGTTGGCGCACACACACAGAAACACACACACACACACACACACACACACACGCTCGCGCGAGCGGGAGCGCACGCACACACTCTTATGTAGACAGTCATTTGAAGCAGTCACATGCCCGACAGTATTATCATACAGTCACAATATCATCTCACTTTGTAATTGGAAGATGAAAGATTATATTAGGAATGCAAGGGGGGTGGGGGTGGATTAAGGCCATAGGCCTCGAGAGCTAGGCAATTTGGTGCCGTTGCACGCGCGGAACAGATTTCAGTTCTGTTCCGAGCGAATAATAATCGTATTGTATTCATGTCATTTATATAAATTTCTTTTTTCTTTTTTATAATCATTTATTCTTATATATAGTGTTTCTTCCTTGGATAAACGCATTCCTCCGTGTATGGCATTGTAGTATACGTTTTAGATGCAGTTGTAATAGATGCGTAAATTAAAGCCCTGAAGTAGAAGCTGAACCGTTTCGATGCACATTATTCAAATGTTTACAGGAATGAAGACAGGTCTATTTCTCTCCAGTGGGCTTCGAGTGTTGCCCTTACATTCAGAGCAGCTGGTAATTAAAACTAAAAGTTATTTCAATCCAAAACTCAAACGGGGACATTTTATGATGCATCGAAGTTTAAACTGACCCAAGGTCATCGATTGATGATTCAATGTTTTTATCAACACTTTGGCCAATTTCATATAACATCCAGTTTGTCACTTTTCCGGAAATTTATTTCAGACCAATTAAATATACTCGGGAACTATTGTGGAGCGTCATATTTAGCTACAAATATAAACTTGCTTTTAATAAGAATCAACCGTTGCTTAAAAAAAGAAAAGCCATTATTAAAACCCATATTTATATGCTAATATTATAGTAACGATAATCATCTTGATATTTGCAATAATAATCTATATTTAACAATATTATCAAAAACGCACATATTCATTATTTTATTTCCGTTGTTTTACCCAATTTATTAAAGAAATATTTCACCCCCTGGTGGACCGACACCATACTCTGTCTGGAAATAATATGTGTTGTGTTGACACTTCTCACCTCATAATTTGTCATCAAAAGAGTAAACGGTGTTTCATGCTCTCTCATTTGCATAATTTTATGCAATTACAGATGATAATCGGCACCATTGAGAAAGGAAGTCATCAGTTTGCATAGATATGAATTAAAATATGAGACAGGATTAATTTAAGTGTTAAAATTTGTTCTTGGGAGCGTACGGGTACGAAGTTAAATGTTATCGAATTCTTCGGCAGGTCATTGAGCAGTAGACAATGAAAGTTAGTTGTCACAAATGGGTAATTTTTATTCATGAAATTCAGAACGATATGAGTTATAGATTCGTCATTTTAGCGAAATGAAACATAAGAACATTCCTACATCATTTAGCTTTTAATCTTTGACACAACATTTAACTGTCTCCCGTTTCTTTGTGTTTCGATGGCGGCAATGCAAATAATAATAATAATAATAATAATAATAATAATAATAATAATAATAATTAAAAAAAACATTAATTTTTACATCCATATTGTTAGAATTTCAGAACTATCACACCGAAAAAAATTATGACCAGCCATTAATTTTAATCCGATTTTTAGTGATATTGTATTCGGATAACATATATAACTAATATTAGAAATCGTGAAGTCGCACACTTGCGAAAAATGTAGTCACGGTTGGAGAATCGTGTTCCTACGTCATATAATTATGAGAACACTGACATGGTGTTATGAGTGCTTGAAAATGAAATACATAAAAACATGCTCATTTCTATAAATGAAATACGTAAAAATATGGGCATTTCTATAAATGAAATACATAAAAAATATGGACATTTCTATAACTGAAATACATAAAAATATGGGCATTTCTATAAATGAAATACAAAAAAATATGGGCATTTCTATAAATGAAATACATAAAAATATGGGCATTTCTATAAATGAAATACATAAAAAATGGGCATTTCTATAAATGAATTACATAAAAAATGGAAATTTCTATAAAAATATGGGCATTTCTATAAATGAAATAAATAAAAATATGGGCATTTCCTTTTAAATATCAAGACTCTTTGTTCATAATAACAAGAAAATGACGGATATGCGCTCATATGAAAGAAATAATCATTGGCTACATTGATAGTACAAGCTCTTGGTATGGGCAAAAGTGGGGGATTTTGTAGTGTAGGACCTCGAATATGAACACCACCGTTCCCACCAGGCACGTCTCTCCAGCGCGCACATACATAGACACATCGGTCAAGTCGCTGCTTCCACATTCCCATTTCCCATACATTTCTCATACTGCCATGTGTCAAAACGATACTTACATATTACCATTTCATATACATTTCTCATAGTGCTATGTCAAAACGGTACTTACACATTCCCATTTCCCATACATTTTTCATACTTCCATGTGTCAAAACGATACTTACGTATTACCATTTCATATACATTTCTCATACTGCTATGTGTCAAAACGGTACATAATTTTTCCATTTCACTTAGTACCGTGTTCTGAAAAGAATGTTGTACGCGAGTCGTACAACTGAAATGTATTCTAGGAGTTTATATTAAACCATGACTAGAATAACGACATCAAATGCACCAAAGTATGAGCAAGATTTCAAACATAGTTCGATGCATCTAAGTTTCAAAGTTTTGACATTTAAATATGTTTTATTTCAATGATAAGTCAAAGGTTATATTATCATCAGACAGTGGACATAGAGAAATAAATACAGTGGAGATAGAGAAACAAATACATGCCTTTCCGTTAATTATCAGGACGCAAGAATGACGCCGATAGAATATTTATCTCTTCTAAACCATATAGTTTTTTTATATATCTCAACCTGTCAGACACAGATTTGACTCTGTCTGTCTAGCTATCGAAAGACAGAGAGCTCCCCCGCAAAGATCTGGTTTTCGTCGGTGCACGAAAATGTTGTTTAAACAATATGAAGATACCTCCTGGTT
The DNA here is from genome assembly GCA_016617855.1 of Megalonaias nervosa. Taxonomy (NCBI): domain Eukaryota; kingdom Metazoa; phylum Mollusca; class Bivalvia; order Unionida; family Unionidae; genus Megalonaias; species Megalonaias nervosa. Next base: position 54,013 of record JAECUM010006633.1, read on the forward strand.
CAGGGAGAAAGGTATATATGTAGATTTAAGGCATCGCTTCATATAGAAACATCATGCTATACTATCATAGTTTTTGCATTACAAAAGTATGATTGATAACGACAACTATAGTCAATAACGACAACTATAGTCGGACCGATTTTCGGTAATTTTGGCAGAACCAGCGTGAGATAGGATCTGCTAAAACAGGTATAACCTAAATCAGTGTGTGTCAAAACACATGCTCAGGAGAACATCTTGTACGACAGTATGATGACGTAGTCGTAATACGATTCAGTCTGTTTTTCTTCAGGTGCAACAAGAGAAATTTTAAATATTGCCGAGATTTTGTATAAATGATCAAATATAATTCGCCTTCTTTCACAGTATAGTTTCGAAATATTTATTGTATTTTGAGATCAACAACAGTGAAGATGCATTTTTTTGTTAATTTTGGAATTACTAAAGGTTTGGTATAAAAGAGAAATATTTTAAAACTATTTTTCTATTCACCTTTTGAATTTTTTCATTTTTCTTCTGTTGGTTGAGATATTTTTTCAGTAATAGTATATATTAACAAAATATCACCAATCTGGGTATAACAGCAACATATATGGATGTGTGTTTCTTAATCGCATCATTCCAACGAATGAACTCTTCTGAATGGATGAGAAAATATTTAAGAACTCTCTTCTTAAGAAGTTGCTTTAACCTTTTTTCGTAGCCATATGCCAATAATTCAAGTTATATGGTTTTGATATCTCACTCAGGACGTCATCTTTCTCTGAACGTCTCTGAATAAGCTTGAAAAATTTGTTACAATAAATCACTTTGGTAGATATAACTACAATAAATCACTTTGGCAGATATAACTATCGAATTCGCCATTAAGTTTCAGTCTTTTTGTCCGTTTAGTTGTTCATCGGCTCTAAAATTACCGTATATACTCCCGTATAAGTCAGGCTCTAACTACTAGTAACTTCGCCCCTGACCCTGATTAATAATAATAATAATAATAATAATAATAATAACGAAATATATACTTGGGTAAATATTTTCGTGTAAACTACGCACATCGGATGAACTGATGCCTGGCTATAGTTCTGATAAAATTGTATTGGGAAGATTAGATGTTTTCATTTAAGACTCGAGTGAACGCCTAGTCGAATTAAACTGGTTGGCGACATTTTCATGTTGATTTTATTGCGTATGTGGCTCTTTGTGTTATTCATTTGTGTTCTCTCTCTCTCTCTCTCTCTCTCTCTCTCTCTCTCTCTCTCTCTCTCTCTCTCTCTCTCTCTCTCTCTCTCTCTCTCGTGACTTGGATTTTTAACGTAGCTTTAACAATTTTTCAGTCATATCGCTACGATGTCTGTAGTGAGGCAGTTTACAGTGATGTCTAGCACTGGGGCATCATGCCGCAGACATGTAGCATCATGTCCTACCCTGTCACATTATCCTGACACCAGGCCGACCAGTCCTAATACTAACCTCTTAATGCTGAGCGCATAGCGAGGCAGCTGCTAGTACCATTTTTATATATCTTTGGTATGACTTGGCCGGGGTTCAAACCCTGCACATCTATGGTTTGTACTACGTAAATTCTGATTGTTTGCTTATTGATTTAAAAATAATATACCTTCACTTTAAATAAACAAATCAATATATTTGTACTGAAAATTTATCCGAGAATGTAAGCAGAAACAAGCATCCCTCCCATGCTTTGGCAAATTCAGTTCTGTCATCTAATTCTGCGCAGGTACTGTTTTTCTTCCCTCCTCCGACTTCTGTTTTTAGTAGCGAATCAAATTTGTCTTTACTCATTCACTCATATATAGGTCAATAACAGTGTGTCGAATAGCCTTCAAGCCTACAAAGGGTCAGACTTGAGGTTGTAAATGCCGCACGTCATAGCTTTCAAAGTACGCGAAAGTGCAGAATTTATTATTGTTAGATTCAACAGCTTTCTTCTTCAAACGACACATTAATTTTTCGGATGGGAATCGTTCGTTTAAATGCCATCTTAGTAATGTAGTCCAGTACTTGTCACGGGGTGTAGAATACTGACAAATTTCACTCCTGAGTGAGAAAGAAGTGGTTGACCCATTCTACATCGGTCATTTTGATTTTACGAAACCGTTTTATCACCCCAAATTGCAACTGACTGTCCGTTGACACTTGTTGATATTGCGTGCAATGTTGTGCCTCTGTGGGTATTTCCCATCAGAGCTTGGCACCCTGTGAAGAATGAAAGTGCGTGAAGTATCTAGAATGTTACAAATGCTCAATTATAATCGTTGTTGACAGATTTATTAGTGTAGAACCCCAGAAACTGGGTAGTAAGAGAGATGTCAGCTCGTTCTTGAGAAATCATACTGGGAAAGCACGATACTGCCCACTACTACAGTTTCATCCTCGTATCATCGACAGAGTTTATTGCAATTGTAATATTTGAGTAAAAAGTAAATCAAATGACCTAATTATCATCATATCTATTGTCTCAATCTTACAACGTAGCCTGAACATGCTTCAAAGCCTTACAATTCTATGACAGACTCCTTAGTTCAGTGCTTCGTCTCCACATCCTTCTTATTCTTCTATACCAAGCCCATCAGTGGTTAACAATTTATTTTTATCAATCAAATTAGCGGTCAACTATATCTTCTTTATCAACACCATCAGTGGTCAACAACTGCGTCTATATCAACCCATCAGTCGTCAACAATTTTGTCTATATCGACCCCATCAGTGGTCAACAATTTTGTCTATATCGACCCCATCAGTGGTCAAAAATTTTGTCTATATCGATCCCATTAGTGGTTAACGATTTCCTTATATTAGTCCCATCAGTGGTTAACAAGCTCTTCTTTATCAGTCAACCTCATCAGTGGTTAGCAGTTTGTTCTATATCAATTCCATCAGGGTTAGCAATTTGTTATATATCAATCTCATCAGTGGTTAGCAATTTGTTCTATATCAGTCCTATCAGTGGTTAGCAATTTGTTGTAGATCAGCATCATCAGTGGTTAGCAATTTGTTCTATATCAATCCCATCAGTGCTTAGTAATTTGTTCTATATCAATCCCATCAGTGGTTAGCAATTTGTTCTATATCAATCCCATTAGTGGTTAGCAATTTGTTCTATATCAATCCCATCAGTGGTTAGCAATTTGTCCTATATCAATCCCATCAATGGTTAACAATTTCTTGTAGATCAACCTCATCAGTGATTAGCAAGTTCTTCTATATCATCTCGATTAGTGATTAAGAAGTTCATCGTCGTGATCATACAACTACAGCAATGCAAATGGGCAGCATATGTATACGGTACGTGTGAAATGGGTCATGTCGTGAAACTTTGCTTGACCTAGAAAATATGAGATAAAATAAAATGTTCAGTACAATTTTAGAAACAATATTCTGTAATCGCTTTATTCTAATAATATTCTCTTCAAATAACATTATCCTCTTGGAAGGTACTGAAGAAAGACGAAGGGAACACAGATCCTAGTTTTGTTCTACTATTTGTTACGGCGATCTCAAACACCACCCCCATCAGAACACACACACGCGCGCGCGCGCGTGCGCACATGCACACAAGTCTCCTTTAAAATGCAATACAATCGATGTTGATGCTGTAACTTTAAAAGAAGATAAAAGTCTTGGTTTCAAGAAATGTGCCTTATCTTTCTCACATCATTTTTTGACGGCTACTGTAATGCTGTTACTGTGTTAACGTAAATTTGCATGAGTTTGAAAGGGGATATAAGACCTTTGAAGTCGGTAATTAAAGTGAAGAAAAAAAAAAGATTATTATGACTAACTGGATGAATAGTCACATTTTGCAATAAAAATGTATACGAATACTTTGCATTCCTTGGGTTATACTCACGTCTCTACAATTTTCTTTTAATTCGTCGAATCGGAACGAACCATCAATAC